>JANAVB010023860.1:0-127923 GCA_029216955.1 Iris pallida | reverse complement strand
CCCATACCGGGTAACTCGGCTGAATCATCAGCCGGCCACTACTGATGCCCCAGGACCTTCTCAGCCTCCCCGCCGCCGACAAGCCTAAGCCAAAGGAGACCCGCTTCGACAAACCGCTCCGTAAAGCGCACCTCAAGGGCTGGAGAGGCCTTATAATTTTGACATCCTGGCACAATTGGCCAACACCCAGCAAAATTGTCATTATAGAGCTCTTGAGGCTCTCCAAGGATATTCGCGTCGCACTGAGCGAAGCACTCCAGAATGCTGACGCTTATTTGGCTCAGGTCAAGCTTACAGGGAGCGCTCGCCCGCGGATTTCCAGGACAGTGATTGTACAGTGCAATGCCCAACATCGTGTTCACTCGGCAGGATATGTTCATCAAGACCAACCTGCACATCGCCCTCTGTATCACACTAGATACATCGGCGACATCAAGTAGTTCGGATGCACATTGATCCCGGTTCTTCAATAAGCATCATTCCGAAGAGTTTGCTTCACCTCCTGGGCATCCCTATGCATCGGCTGACACCTACCAACATTGCCATCAGCGGTTTCAATTCAGGGAGAAGCAATCCTATTGGAAAGATTCGCCTGAAATACCAAATTGGCGACCTCCAGTCGGAAGTGACTTGCTACGTCATAGACGCAGATACGTCCTACAACATTCTCCTAGGACGTCCTTGGATACACGATTATATGATCGTGCCCTCCACATTGCACCAGTGCTTCAAATATGTCGACAAACACGTCTTCGTAAGAACGGAATTCGCCGACGTCGATCCTTTCAAAGGGGTTGAATCCTACTATTCGGATGCCTGCTTGTACGAGAAATCGAAAAAGCACCTGGTCGAAGAGGATGCTCAAGAGCAAACAGAGGCTACAATGGGATCAGAAGAACCTCTGAGGATCCATCTCCAGGCCCGCAAACCAGGCAGAACTGCACCTCTTGTAGCCACTCTGCGTAAAGAAGTAACCAGTCTACCGGTGCTCACTGCACAAAAGGAGAAAATGGTTATCCGACTCCCAAGGTCTAGCCAGGGGCCGAAACCCACTATGGAGCCAATGACAATCAGACTGCCAAAAGTCGGCCAACAATCAGAAGAGATAAATCCTTCTGTTAAGCCGATGGTCATTCGTCTCCTCAGGACAAATCGACAACTCGGCACTGAGCCAAGGACCGCTAGTAAGCCAACGACCCCACGCCCCACCACCAGTAGAACCCTTGATGATTAAGCTACCCAGGTCATCCTCCCAATCTTCAATAATGCAGGGGTGGCTGAAGAGGAGCTAGAGCTAGCCAAATATGTGGCTGCGTACTGATGTTCCCTCTGCCGATGATGTAATACTGCCAGAGAAGATACCTTATTTTATCAATAAAGGGTTATCTTTGAACTACCTCGAGCTTAACAAGCTTCGTATAATGTATGCTATGGAATACAGTATGGACATCAACTTACACACACAAGTGACAAATGTCTATAACACGAACCAACTTTACTCCCGTGGAAGGCGCTTGCTTCATAGTCGCGGAAGAGGATCATCTAATCATCTTCGGCCGAAAGAATGATCAACAGTCCTTCAGGCCAGAAGAAGTCGATCTCGAGCCCGGCACCGAAAGACTGCCGCTTTATCTGTATAGCTCCCGATCCAAGTACCTCGTGCAAAAACAGGGGTATGATATGGAGACTACACCAGGCTTGAACCACGGCACCGGCCGGCGATTACCTTTGCAATTGCCAGTCCTGAATGGAAAACCTTGGGATTATGACAGCAAGACCAGATATGGTCTAGGCTATGTTACACCTGCAACAACTCCCGAGAGCTCGGATGAGGAATGCGAATGGCATTCTCATTCGACCGGATCACCCACTTCCGATTCAGACGTCAGCATCGGGAACGTACTCAGGCAAGCTTGGTCTGTCAATATGGCATTTGCTGACGCCTACGAAGAAGACGAAGACATACCCGAACTTCTTGAGTTAGAGCCTTGGGTCCAACAGCTAGATGCGCAATGGGAGAAGCGTTTCGAACAAAGAGATCCCCCTACCGAAGATGAGATCATGCAAGTTGACCTCGGCGATGAATCCTCTTCAAAGCCAATCTTCATTAGCAAAAGTCTGACAGACGAAGAGCGGGAGTCGCTATTGCAACTCGTCAGAGAGTATATTGGCGTGTTCGCCTGGAGCTATGAAGACATGCCAGGACTAAACCCCGATGTTGCACTCCATAAGCTCAACATTCATCCGGACGCAAAGCCGGTCAAGCAACAGCAACGACGGTTCCGCCCAGACATCATAAATTCTATCGAAGTTGAGGTCAACAAACTAATAGCCAGCGGCTTCATCCGTGAGGAACAACAACCAGACTGGGTAGCCAACATAGTACCGATCCTCAAGAAGAATGGAAAGATCCGAATTTGCATCGACTTCCGGAATCTGAACGAAGCATGTTCTAAAGATGAGTTCCCTCTTCCTATAACGGACATAATGATTGACAACACATGTGGCTTTGAGCACATGTCGTTCATGGTTGGCTTCTCAGGATACAACCAAATCAAGATGTTTCCTGACGATGAAAGACATACATCATTTCGAACGCCGATTGGCGTATACTGCTACACAGTCATGCCCTTTGGTTTAAAAATGCCGGCGCCACATATCAACGAGCTATGAGTATCATTTTCAGAGACCACCTGCGTAAGACAGTGGAATGTTACGTCGACGACATCGTCGTCAAAAGCCGCTCTAAGAAAGATCATATGCACGATCTGAGGACAGTATTCGACTTGATGCGAGCACACAACTTAAAGATGAATCCCACCAAATCCTTCTTGGGCGTATCCAGCGGAAAATTCTTGGGTTTTTCATTACCTCCCACGGTATCCATATAGACCCTGAGAAAATAAAGGCAATCATGGAGATGGGTCCCCCGAGAAATCTCCGTGAGCTCAGAGGCCTTCAAGGGAGGCTAGCTTATATCAGGAGGTTTATCTCTAACCTCTCCGGACGATGTCAACCATTCACACACCTCATGAAGAAAGGCGTCTCCTTCGTATGGGATGAAGAGTGCCAACGTGCCTTTGCCAATATTAAAGAATATCTGTCGAAACCTCCAGTCCTGGTAACCTCGGTTGCTGGAAAGTCGATTTTGCTTTATGTGCAAGCGATGGAGCATTCCCTCGGCGCTCTACTAGCACAAAACAATGATGCAGGACATGAACAAGCTATCTATTACCTCAGCCGAATGATGATAGGGCCTGAGCATAGATACACCGCCGTGGAGAAGGAGTGCCTCGCTTTGGTGTTCGCCATTCAGAAGACGCGACACTATGTTACAGGACATACCATCCATGTTATATCACGAGTCAACCCCCCAGGGTCCTCATGACCAAACCAGGTGCACTCAGCTCTCGCCTCGCTACCTGGGCGATATTATTGTCCCCCTACGACATGATCTTCGTCCCGCAGAAGGTTGTTAAAGGTCAAGCTTTGGCAGATTTTTTAGCTGCCCATCCAGGTTCGGAGGCAACCAGAGTATATGAAGAGATCCCAGACGAGGTCGCCAATTCAAATATGGCTTCCCATGATACCGTCTGGCGAATGTTCTTCGACGGTGCTTCAAGAACCGGGCCCAAGGGCAATATCGTCGTTGGAGTCGGAGTGGTACTGATTTCTCCCTCTGGGTTGGTGATCAATCGGGCATACTCCCTTACGGAACCTGTTCAAACAACGTGGCCGAGTACAGCGCCTTGGTTATCGGCCTTCGACTTGCAAAGGAACTGGGGGTAGAGTACCTGGAAGCATATGACGATTCACAGTTAATCGTTAATCAGATCCGGGGTTCATATGAAGTTCGCCATGAAGACATGATCCCCTTATCATCAAATAGCAATGGCCATCATTACGTCCTTGGAAGGGTTCTTCATAGAACATGTTCCCAGACTCCGGAACATTGAAGCCGATGCCCTAGCAGGCCTTGCCGCTTCCCTGGCAGTTCCAAATCATGCTCATCATTTGGTTGACGTAATAGGCCATGAATTGGTTTGTCCTAAGAACAACGTTCAATTTGCTGTGAGTTATTCTGCCCTGACGGTCGACGAAACACAGGACTGGAGACTTCCATTTATTGACTTCGTAGTATATGGTATCTTGCCGGAAAATCCGAAAGAAGCCACTTCTATTAGAAGACGTTCTCTCAGATTCTTCTTCGATACAGAGACAAAAATGCTGTATCGGCGATCCTATGATGGATTACTGCTCCGGTGTTTGTCAAATACGGAAGCCAAAGAAGCCGTGTGCGAAGCTCACGATGGCGTTTGCAGGACCCATCAACCTGGCCCGAAATTACAAGACCGTATTCGCCGGATGGGCTATTACTGGCCTACGATGGTAGCAGATGCGATAGACTATGCAAGAAAATGTAAAGCTTGTTAGGTCCACGCGGATTTCATACACCAACCATCCGAATTTCTACATCCGACGGTGGCATCCTAGCCATTTGAGGCATAGGGAATGGATATCATTGGTCCAATCACCCCGCCTTCGTCCAGAGGGCACCGCTTTATACTCGCAATTACGGACTACTTCTCCAAATGGGCGGAAGCTGTTCCGCTTGCAGAAGTGAAGACATCAAACGTGATCAACTTCGTCAAGCATCACGTCATTTATCGCTTTGGACTACCTCGAAGGATCGTCCACGACAATGGTCCGCAGTTTGCAAGCCATGCCTTCTATCGATTTTGCGACAAACATCGAATTCAGAATGTTGCTTCAACACCATACAACCCGGCTAATGGTCTGGCTGAAGCTTTCAAAAAAACCATAATCAAGCTTCTCAGAAGTTCGCGTCTTCAAACAAACGCGACTGGAATGAAAAGCTTGGCGAATGCTTATGGGCGTACCGTACTACAATCTGGACAGTCACTGGGAACACACCATTCTCTTTGGTATACGGAAGTGAGGCAGTTCTCCCATTGGAAACTCAAATCCCCTCGTTCGCGTCGCCCTCACTTACCGACTAATGTCGGATGATAATTACCGTCGTCGGGTACAAGAATTGGAGGCCTTAGATGAGAAGTGCCTGCTAGCTCAACAACGAATCGAGCTTTATCAAGCACGCATCTCTGGACTCTTCAACAAAAATGTCAAACTGAGAACATTCCAAGTAGACGATCTCGTTTTGGCAGTTCGTAGGCCGATGGTTATGACTCATAAAACCGCCGGCAAGTTCCAGCCCAAGGGAAGGCCCATTTATCATTGAGGCTATATTCTCTAATGGTGCATACCGTCTCGCAAAGCAAAACGAAGACTTGCTCATGATGCCCATCAACGGCAAGTTCCTGAAGAAATATTATGTCTAAACGACACCCTCCGAATCAACCGGATTGTTGGGTTATGTACCCTTAAGTACCGCTGAACTTACACTCTGGTTACCCTAAATAAATTCATATCGCATCTTCCGGGCAGCAAGTCATGTATGATCATACCTCTGAACTTCCTCCCTAAAAAAGCATTTTCCTCAGAATCTGTTACCCGCGCTTTCAATGCATAAAAAGGGTAAAGGTCCACAAAATTCCCGAAACAACCACGTCGATGCCACCTCTGAGTTGTTTCTCTTCCATCACAAACAAATCACCCCTTACGTAGAACTTCCACGTCCATATTACCGCTGAGTTGTTCGTATCCTTCGTTGAGTCCACTCCTGCCACGTCCTCATTACCCCTGAGTAGGAAGACTCCGTTGTAAAACTCTCATATTTACCACGTCCTCATTACCTCTGAGTTAGTATATTGGTTTTCTCTCGACTTATTATCCGTACCCAAAACCAGGGTACGCCAAGGGTAATAGGCCCACAAATGTCCGCAGCTGACCACAAATGTTGTACTAGGTCCTCTAGTACATGCACCTCCTTCCTCACCATCACATGCCTCTGGAGCCCAGTTGTTCCATAGCATTCTTTCGCCCAATACCAAGAACTTCCATGTCCACCTTACCACGGAGTTGTTCTATGTATCTACATTGAACCCACCCCTACCATGTCCTCAGTACCTCTGAGTATGAAGGTTCTATCATCAAACCTCATGTTTACCACGTTCAAGTAAATATGCTGGGTCTCTCTATCGAACTTATTATCCATACCTAAAACCAAGGTATGCCATGGGTAATAGGTCAACAGAAAGTCCCCCAGTGGGGCAAGTACCATAACACCAAAGATACTGTACAAACACAACAGATACCACAAATAAAGGATGAGGTAAACATATTCATTTAAAGTCAAAAGTGCTACATTTTCCTGGGACCACGTCCCTGTATTTAAAAAAATGGAGGGACATAATAATAAAAGAGAAAAATCCGATTATGGTTCGGCGATACACAGTTCTCTGAGCCGGTCCTTTAGCTTGGTTGTCGACCGCTCAATCCTCAGTGTGGCCCGACGCTCGGCCTCTTGAGTCAACTTTTCTGCATCCTCTAGATGCGCATGAGCCTGCCAACGGTCTTCAAATTTCTTCAGCGCACACTCCAGGGCAGCAGAGGTTCGGGTGACCTGGTCGGTCTCCTGCAAATTAACTCCTTATCTCTGCGAGGCCTGAGCTCAGATTCTAAAAAGTCAACTTTATCTGAAGTTGGAGGATCTGCTCGTTGGTATCGGCTATCATACGAGATGCGGCCTCTTCCCGAGCCAAACAGTCCTCTCCTCTACGGCTTAGTTGATCATACCTCAGAGACAGATCTTGAAGTTCCTTCACTAGAGCAGGCTTGGACGTATTCAGTACCATCTTTACCTTCTCCCTGACTGTTGTAAGGAAGGCGCGCTTCTGATCTATTGCCAAAGACATATCAAGTTGCCGCAGCCCTTGAAGCTGAGCCACGCACTTATCAGCTTCTACCAATTTGGGCTCCAAGAGGTCGACCATCCCTGCCCCGCCCGGGAGTGTTATGAGTTCAATTTGACCGCGGGCACATTGACGAGCCAGTACAAAAGATGTACCTCTTTCCAGGGCAGCTTCGACCCCCCGTTTCAAATGGCGGTAAAAACTCTCAATCACGTCCTTCGACGATTCGTCCAAAACTTCCGAAGAGGACGTGTTAAAGGAGAGTAGCCGAGAGAGTTGAAGATGGGCGAAGAAGATGTACCAGAACTCGATGCCCCTATCACTAGGGATGCAAGTTCCGAGCGATAAGACGCCTGAACAGCAGTCATCTCCTCTTCCGCAGCCCGAAGGATTCGAAGACTTGGCAGTGCAGAAAGATCGACCTCCGGTGATAAAGCCACATTAACCGAGGAGGGTGCAGGGACCATTTCTCCCCACCCTGGCAGTCCCACTACTTGTCCTCCTGAACTCGACCCGGCAAAGGTCCCTCGATCTGAGCTGGAGGAGAAAGGCGTACTTCCTTCCACTAGATCCACCCTGGTAACTTCTCCCGCGATGATGTCCGTTGTCGACAGTGAAGGAGCAGGACCTGTATGTCCAGAACAACCATCGATCAACTTAACCCAAGGATATGATAGAGCGAATGAACCTCCTCACTAGTCAAGACATGACATAGCTTACCAGGGGAGGGCCGCTGAGGCTGAGGCTCACTCATGGCCACCATATCCTCTTCAACGGCGACACCTGAGCCACTTGCAGTTGCTTCCTCTCTGCCCCAGCCGCCCCAAAGTGGATACAACTGGGTTGGTATCAACCGGCTGAGATTCAGCAACCTCGGGGACTAGTTCAGTAAAGCCCACATTGTCCCTGGTTGAGATGTCAGCAGTAGGAGGAATCTCAGCCGTCGCCGGGACAACCGTGGTGGAAGGAAGCTCGGCAGTCATAGCACCAATTAAAGTGGCGGTAGCCGGCCCCGGGGAGTTCACTTCTCCTGACGCCTACAAAGAAAAAAACATCAGATTATATTTCAGAAAAGAACTAAAAAAGGTGGTCGTAACTCGATTCACCTCTGAAACGGCTTCGACGTCACCATTTCTCTCCCTAGTGCTCGGCCCGCGAGCCCTGACCGCGACCCGTTTTTGGGAGCGAGTTCTGCCGACGACAGAGGACTAATGCCTGCTTCGTTTACGCGAAGGACTAGGCACAACAGGGGGCAGATCTGCCACCGAATCGTCTGCAGGAGGAAGCAGGTTATCAGGGTCATCCTCCTCGTCCACGTTAATAGACTCCGAGTCAGACACTTCAACTGTCTTCCCCTTCTTGGTCCTCGTCTGGGACTCTTTTGGCTTCTCCTCCAAACCAGTACCAGTAATGAAGCTGGTACTTGGGTCAAAATCACTAGGGGACTTATTTACCATGACATGGTATAGGGCCGCCATGTACAAAATATGCCCCGACTCTCTAGCATCGGGTACAGAGAAGCTGGCACGGGTATGAACCATGCTATAATAATGCCAAGCCCGGATGCCGTATAGAACGCTACCCTCGAAACCAAGACAGGAGCTGGCGTTGTCCAAGAACATTTGACTATGCCCAAATTGCCGAGAGAATCGACTGGGTAAGTAAGGCTCCAAAAAGACGGAGTTACGATTACGATACACCAGATGTGCAGGGCGGATGTTCTACAACCAGCGGAGCATCTTCTCGGACAAGAAATGGGGAGGCGCAGCACCATCAAGATGTATGCCTCTTACTTCTTCGTCGGTAAAAGGAGGAACAAACACGAAGAGTATTTGTCACTCGCGCCAGCGCCATCCAACAGGCTGGCATGGTAGTGTACTCCCAGGGCATACGGCGATACTGATAGATGAAGGCATCATCAGCGGTCACGTCGCCCTCTGGGCCAGGCCTCATCAAAGACGGACAATGCATTAACAGCCGCCCTATCAGATAATGATAGGACAGCTCGATTCGTTCAAAATCCTTCGTCGTATCACGAGCAATGACTTTGGACGAGAAAGTACGGAGGCCACGATAAATGCTGCATACCATGGCGGGGAGTAGAGCTAGCCTGCCTCCAAATACTAGCTTCACAGCGGGAAGGATCAGGTTACGGCTGATTATCTCAATAGCACCAGCCCCCCCCCCCCCCCCCCGAAACTACACAATTCTACAGCCACAGCATCAAAATCCCGCCAGGAAGGCCTTATCAGAAATCCTCTGGGTATCTTGATAAAAGTAACTAAATGTCAATTGGCTCCCGAATCTATCACAAGTAGTTTTAACCCTCTTGGCATTCAACACCTGATTGTACACCTCCTCCCGGGTTCGAGGACTCCGAGAGAAACCCGGCCTGAGGCACCTAGTTCAAACAGGTAGCTGAGCCAGGTCTTGGTGTGAGGAAGGTTCCCTTCTGATCTATTATTCTTCTTCTTCGACATTTGTTGGCACGTGCTATGGTGACATAGCAATTCCCGGTAAACAGCCACAAAACCCGAAACCGCCGCTCCAATTCCTCAAATTCTTCATTTGTAGGGGTATACGCCTCAAAAATTTCATCTCCCCAGGGTAGCTTGGAGACTTCATGCATCTCATGAAGCGAGTCCCATTTCCCCTCCAGGTGAAAAAGGTCCCCGTGCGACGGTTGTACATCTCGACAAGAGCCATGAACAGCTTCTTGTTTATGGGCAGACCATAATAAGTGCCCTGTATAGCATGATAAAGACCAATCTTGTGCAGGAGTTCCCGATATGTCCGCAAGATCCACAATGTCAAATTGACCCATGGAGGGGTGTGGTTCATCCAGTTCAGCAGTGACAGCCGACCAGTCGGGTAGGACCCCTTTTGAGCAATCTGGTTCATAAAAGTATCAGCTTGGGATAACCTAAAGTTGGGACCCTGCACGTTTATGAAATTGCCCGGGGCCAACCCGATCACAGAGCGGCTGACCGGTATCTTTCCCGCGACTACCGACCTTGATGTTTTGTTGTAATGAATATCACCCACGAAGATCCCCTGCTGGCTTGGAGTTAGGGAGTCGACCATTTTTCTGTCAATTGGCAACATATTAAACCAGGACAGCGGAAAATGACGTTCCATCTGAGGAATACGAATCGCCATCCCGTTGGAAGAAAAACTCTAACTTTCAGATAAATCTAGAACGCTGGAGTTCGAGACAGTTAAGGCATCCCCAAAGAAGACGGGTTTCAGATGCGCCCCTAATTTTCTCGAGTTCATCATGCCCAAGAGGTAGAAGAAGGATTGGTTTCTAATGTCCCTCAGCCTGTCCTCAGATTGATTTTTAGTAAATTGGGCTGACACATATTCGACCACCTGGTCGAACCTCACACCCAAGGCAGATTGAGGTCCCCCGAGGGATTGATCGGCAGCTTCACTGAAAAGGAAAGAAGAAAGAAGTCAGAAGATAGTCATAGAAAACCACTTAATGCTTTCCGAGCTTATGCGCTCTGTTAGGTGGGCGTTCATGCGGCCCAGTCCATAAAGTGCTTATGCGGTCATGAGACATCTCTCATGCGGCTCGGTCATGAAGCACTCTCATGCGGCTCGATCATGAAGCATCTCTCATGCGGTAGGTCAAAAGCATCTCTCATGCGGCTCGGTCATAAGGCATCTCTCATGCGGCTCGTCATGAGACATCTCTCATGCGGTTCGGTGAGACATCTCTCATGCGGCTCAAACATGAAACATACCCCATGCAGCTCAGTCATGAGGCATTCATGCAGCCCATACGGCACAACTCATGCAGATTCATCACACAGAACTTGAGCAGTTCAGTGAAGACGAAAAGAGCATCAACTATGCCGAAGCATAACAGAGAAGGTCCCGCGCATAAAAATGTGACATAGCCATTGTATTTAGGGTTTGGATTATTGTAGTTTCTTCCCATCGCTCTTACCACTAATAGGAGGATGAACGTCGGGGTGGATCGAGCTTGCCGTATTCGACAAGGAAGCAAGCCCTTTGCCCTTCGCTGCAGCGCTGGAAGAAGCTTTGGGAGCCGTGGTTGATCGAGAGAAGAGGAGAAACGGCGACTAGGGCGATGGAAAGTTTGAAGAAAGAAAGAAAGAACCTCTCTCCTCAAACTTCTCGTATTTATAGGCTGGCAAAGGCGCGTAGATCGATAGACGCCACTTCGGCCGAAGGATAAAGGCGACTCTTGGGATTCTATCCAAAAGACGGCTCCAAATCATCAAAGCAAATAAAAAAACAATTAATGCCGAAGTGATGGGATGCCCACGTGGCATAAAACCAGTATGCGGTCAGAGAAGCCTATGCGGCATGAAGAACTTATGCGGTCTCGACGCTTCCTAGGACATACTCATGCTTCTTATTCAAAGTATTTCAAATTTACAAATTGAAAACTTTAAAGGGGGTCTTGTAGAAGCATGGAAAAGAAGGGGATTTTCTATGCGGCTCGAAATCAACATGGAGCCTCATGCGGCTCAAAACCCAGAAAGCTTCATGCGGCCCAAGAGCAACGGGGAGCCTTATGCGGTTCGAAATCAGCCTAAGCAATAAATGTCTCCTTGTGTAGCTGCCCATAATTACTCTGACACAAAGGTGACAGCTCTGACAAAGATGACAGCTCTGACACGAAGATAAGACGTGACGTGCTCCTGAAAAGACGAAAAAATCATCATGACATCCAGCACAGTTCACGAACCAAAGGAGACTCTTCATGCGGCTCAGCTATAAAACTCTTGATGCGGATCGCCTATGAGACACTCCTTATGCGGCTCAGTCATGAGACACCTCTCATGCGGCTCGATCATGAAGCATCTCTCATGCGGCTCAGTCATGAGACATTCTTCATTCGGCTCGGTTATGAGACGTCCTTCATGCGGCTCGGTCATGAGACATTCTTCATACGGCTCGGTTATGAGACAGTCCCTCATGCGGCTCAGCCAGGATACATCCTTCATGCGGCTCGCCACAGAATAATAGTTGAGACACGTGGCAGAGATTGACCAAGTCTTAACAGTTCAGATTTACTGCAACAAACAGATCATGATCAATCTCAACCAACCCCCAGCTGTCCACTATAAACCGAGTCTCGAGACACAGTTACAACCATGTGGCCCGAAATTTGCCACGTGGTTGTACATCCCATTCCTTATGAATTACTATAAATAACGATGTGCTATTCCCTTGCAAGAGAGGCATATAGACGCATAGGAAAGCACACAAAGCTCAGAAGCAGACTCTTCCCTTCGTGTCTTCAGAGAGCATTTCTTCACCTGAGCCGAGGTTGCATTCGATCGTCCAAGGAGTAAGGCAGAGTTGATAGTACTTTCCCCTCTACCGTCACCCCCCAGAATCAAAACTAAACAATTGTACTTAGATTGCTTTTCCTAGGTTTTGTTCCTAGGCTCTCTTTTGTACAAGCGAGTTTGTAATTATGAGTCAAGTTCGGTCCTCTCATAAAATTGTTCTGTTCTACGACGATCAATGGCAAACATGCAGCAGGAGGATGATGGTGTTTACGTGTGTGTTTTACGTGCTGCATGTGAATAGGTGTACATAAAAACATGATTTTGTGCAGCATGTGGATGAGTGTTCTTGTGTGACGTGCTTTCTTGTGTTGAGCCATCTTGTGTTTGTAAGTGTTGTGACTATGAGACTGAACTTGGAGTTGAATAACCTACTTACCCAGTTTAATCTCTAATTTCTTAGAGACAGCATTTAACTCATTACATTTAGTGGTAAGACCGTGTATTCTACATGTAGCAATTTTGAACTTGTTTTTTCTCTTCAACAAGTTCTTTGTTTAAAGCCGTGATATCAAGTGTTTGTTTCTCAATTGATTCGACATCGTATAAGCTTAATTTAACCTTGGATACCTCTTCAGTATTTTCCGTGGGTGTAGTGTTTCTAACATTTTCTAGTAAACATGGAAGTCTATGGATCTCGATTTCATAGTCCTTGATCTTATCATTTGCATGTTTATATTTATTGAGTACCTTTTTGTGATCTTCAAATAGATCACTACAAGCATCACCAAGTTCATCAAATGAAAAATCATCAAAAGAATCTTTTATCTGATCTGAAGTCGCCATTAGACAGACATTAGCCGTGTTTTGCGGAGAGTCCTCTTCCTCGTTTGAATCACTAGCCTCACTTTCGTGCCAAATGCTAGTGTTGGCATACTTCCTTGTAGTTGGCTTCTTGTACGGCTTCTCATATCTGCTTCCTTTCTTTGCTAAGGGACGATCTTTCTTGACATGTCCCGTCTTCTTGCATCCGAAGCAGGTGGGTTCTTCCTCATCGTCTCTTTGTTCTCTCTTCTTTTTGTTGAAGCGTAGAAACTTTTTGAAGTTTCGAACTAAGAGAGCTTGATCGTCACCTTCGGAGTCGTCGTCATCAGTGTCTTCTGAGCTGGTTCTTCGGCGATGAGCTCTCAATGCAATCTCCTTCTCTTTTGGAGCTATTTCTTCGAAATCTTTTAGATCGAGCTCATGCGTCATCAGCTTGCCCATCAAAGTTTCTAGTGACATGACCGTAAGATCATTGCCTTCCATGATCGCCGTGACTTTGGGGTTCCAGACCTTCGGCAATTCTCGTAGCACTTTGCGTATCTTCTCATGGTTGAAATAATCTTTTCCGAGGGATAGCGGTTGACGATGTCGAGGAATCTGGTGAACATTTGAGTGATCGTCTCATTTGGCTTCATCTTGAAAGTCTCGTACTCCTATGTCAGACGACTTTTGATTCTTTGACTTGTGTGGTCCCTTCATGAGTCACCTCCAAAAGCTTCCATACTTCGTGCGAGGTGGTGCATGTGGAGACCCTGTTGAATTCAGTCCTGTCTATGGCACAGAAGAGAGCATTAATAGTCCTAGCGTCTAGACTTGCTTGTTTCTTCTCCTGATCAGTATACTTGTCGTGGGATTTCTCGACGAGACTCCCCTCGACAGTTATTCTGGAAGGTTTTTGTAGCCATCAGTGACTACAGTCCACAGGTCAAAGTCTAAAGACTTAAGATAAAACTCATTCTAGTCTTCCAATATGTGTAGTTGGTCCCATCAAAAGGGGTGGCCTATTTGTGGATTGACCCTCACCATAGTTGGTGGAGATGGGTTGTGTGGTTGCCATGGATCAACTCTAGGATGTAAATTCTGTATCAAGAGAACAGGACTCTGATACCAATTGAAGTACGTGTAGGCAACTCTAGAGGGGGTGAATAGAGTACTGTGTCAATAATGAACAACTAAAAAATGAACTCTATTCAATCCCAACTAGCAAATGATTAATCAGAGTATAAGTGCGGAAAGTAAATGTAGATCAGAGAGCATACGCAGACACAGCAGTATTTAACCTGGTTTCCCTCATGGAGGACTAGTCCAGGCCTGAGAACTCTAGCTCAGGATTGAAATTCACTATTTATGAAATAGCTTTACAATCACGTGCCTTTACTCAGAAGAGCACGCCAACCTCTTGAAAGATCGCTGAGGCGAAAGTTAAAATTTTCCAAGTGACTTCTTCAAGACTCTTGCACACAAACTTCTAATTGACTCGCACCGATCACCTTATAGGCTTGAGAAGTTTTGTGGCTAGCAGATGAGAAGAGTATAGCTCTTTAGGATGTATAGGCTATAGGAGTAGAAGAAGAGAAGATTGGATGATTTGAAATGAGAGAAATGGGTGCCTATATATACTAGTTCTGGGAGGCAGAGTTCGACCAGAACTCTGTCTAAAATATTCAAAATTTTGGCCGTTGGACAACTTGCAATGAGCAATCCCTAAAAATTAGCTCCTGAAAATTAGGAGACAGAGTTCGGACCGAACTATGTGTGGGGGCAGAGTTCGGCCCGAACTCTGCCTCCTTGGAGAGAGAATGCTCATGGGCAGTTGTAGGGCTTTGTCAGTTTGGCTTTTTGTTTGTGGAGCTTTTGGTTATCTAGTCTATGGTTGAGGTACTCAGTGCGACTCAACGTACAATAGCCTAGACTCAATAAAAGTGTAAAGATACAGACTTCCGATTACAAGATACAGCATTATTTGTCGAGCAGTCGTCGATGATGATTTGTCTGTCTTGATATGTGATAGTTGTCTGATTTGTAGCTTGATGAAGATTTATGTGTCGAGTTGGATCATGCCAAATATCGATTTGTTAATTATCAAGATTAGGTTGACTGCGATCCAGTTTGGGTCAACACGTCGAAGGCTATGCGATTTTGCCTGGGGGCACAACTTTTTGGACGTTACACTCTCCCCCACCTAAGGCGTTAACGTCCTCGTCAACCATGCTCGCTGAGAAATGCCTGGACCTCGACCTCGAACTGATGCAGTGTATCAGCACGTTCCCAGGTAGACTCGCCTTGCGGAATGCCCTTCCATTGGATGAGGTACTTCACATACCAATGAGGTACTCCACATATAGAAACACACGCCTCACCGACGGATGGTACTCTTGTTGAGCACGGCATCTACTTCCTTGTTGAAGGCCGTAATCATGGTCGCCGTGGGTCTTTTCGGAAATACTCGCTGGAGATCCTCCAAGTCTTCATGGTATGGCTTCAGACAACTTGCATGGAAGACTGGATGAATCTTCAGCTTGACGGAAAGCTCGAGCTTGTAGGCCACCTTGCTTACTTTCTTGAGCACGGAAAAGGGACTTCGTACTTCCGAATTAGTCCTTTGTGCACTTTTCGGAACACTTTGAACTGTTGCGGTTGCAGCTTGACCATGACCATATCCCCCTCCTTGTACTCAACCGGCCTTCGCCTCGCGTCGACCCATTTCTTAATCTTCCTTGCGGCCTTCTCCAGAAATGCTTTGGCAATGTCCGCCTTTGCCTTGAAGTCTGAAGTAAACTAGTTGACCGCGGGGCTTCTACTCAAGGACCTCGCACTCAGCGTGTGCGGGACAAACGATTGTCGACCCATCACCAACTCGAATGGCCTGCTATGTGACGACTTACTCCGTTGAAGATTGTAGCAGAATTGAACGATGTCCAGGTGGTGCACCCAGTCTCGTTGGTTTGCACTCACAAAGTGCCGCAAGTACTCCTCGAGCAGGGAATTGACCCGCTATGTCTGTCCGTCGGTCTGCGGGTGGAAGCTGTTCGAGAAGTGCAAGTCCGTCCCGAGAATTTTGAACACTTCCGTCCATAATTTCCTTGCGAAGGAGATCTCGGTCACTAACTTTGTTCTCCGGAATGCCCCAAAACTTGACTACGTGGCTGATGAACAGTCTCACGGCCTCCTCCGCTGTGCAGTTCGTTGAAGAAGCAATGAAGGTGGCGTACTTTGAGAATCGGTTCACCACCATGAGAATGGACCCCAAGCGCCCCCACTTTCGACAGAGCGGATATAAAGTCCATCAATATGCTCTCCTAAGGTCGGCTCGGCACGGAGAAGGCTCCAACAGGCCCCCGGGTCTCTGGTGGTCCACCTAGTCTTGTTGGCACACAAGACAGGTGCGCACATAATTCTCCATATCCTTGCGCATGCGAGGCCAGTAGTAGGCAGTCTCCCGCAACGCCAGGGTCCTCTTCTGCCCTGGGTGTCCAGCCCACTTGGTATCGTGGCACTCCTTGAGTAACTGTCTCCGCAAGCCACTCAATTTAGGCACGACCACTCTGTCGTCCTTGGTGTAGAGAAGCCCGTCCTTCAGCCAGAACCTTCTCATTTTACCCTCCTGAACGAGCTTCACTATGACCTATGTCAGCAGGTCCTCAGCGATACCCACTCGAACACGATCCAAGATATTCCCCTTGAGCAAACACACCGTTGCGAGCTCAGCCTTCCTGAACATTATTCTTGGAATTTAACTAATAACCAATCAAAATATTCATCAACTTCAAGACGAACTAAAATGGCTGAAGACAAGGAATTCATCACAAAATTGCATGGATAAATTAAATAAATCCAAAAGAGGCATACCTTGCTGATGAAGGAAAGGTACAAGATCCATAACCTACAAAATAAAACAATTAAACAAAACAACCCTTGTTAGAATAATAGTAAAACTCACAAAATGAGGTGGGCTGTGACTAGCAAACACCAAAGAAAGAAAGAAAAGAAATTTAAGATGGACTCATTTAAGAGAAACTCACGTATGAAAGAAAAAGTTTGTACTAAAATTAATCACTGAGAGGTGCAAATATATATGGTACTGTCCCATTTTACTGGTTTAGCAAATGAAAAGAGGGTTATCTTTCTCTTTTATCTACAATATTTTGACATTGATCCCCAAATCTTGTTAATTTATTAAGAGTCTCACATATCACCTACAATTGGACCTATAATTCCATGCAGTTACACTTAAGTACATTAAATTAGAAGTAAACACATTTTCTTGACCCATTTGCCCTCATCTTTCTTGCTACCACATCCTTCCCTCCTCTCTCTCTCTCTCTCTCTCCCCACTATAATATAAAGAAAATTTGAGTGGCACCCAATTTTTTTTTACCATAATTCAAGTTGCACCCCACACAATTACAATAATGTAAGGTACCCTCCACGTTTGACGGAAATCGTCCTCCACTGATGGTCAACATATTTGACTAATTTTTTTTAACTAAATTATCCTTGTCTTCTTCCTTTTCCTCTGCCCCGCGCCCAAACCACCCCCGTCCCCCGCCGCTGGCAGGCCGCCTCCCCACCGCCTCCCGCCCCCTCCTCGTCGTCGGCGGTCCCCCTCCCCAGCGCCACCACCCCCTACTCCTCCCCCCCCCCCGGCTGCCCACCCACCCCCCACTGCCGCTGCCCACCCACCCCCACCGCTGCGCCCACTCACCCCCCCCGCTGCCGCTACGCCGCTCACGCCCCCTCGTCGTCGCCGGGTCCCCCTCCCAGCGCCGCCAGTGGGGAGGGCAGCCAAGGGAGGGTGCGGGAGGAGAGGGGGGGAGCGGAGGCAAGCCGACAGTGGGGAGGGGAGCAGCCAAGGGAGGGGGGAGCGGAGGCACGCCGGCGGTGGGGAGCGGGGCAGCCAAGGAGAAAGGGGGGCACGAGGAAGAAGACGAGGGTGTTTTCGTCAAAAATAATTGGTCAAAACAGTTGACCGTCATGGAGGACGGTTTCCGTCAAAAGTGGGAGATACCTTACATTATTGTAATTGTATGGAGTGCACCTTGAATTATGGTAAAAAAAGTAGGGTGTCATTCAAATTTTCTCATAATATAAAGAAGTTGTTTAAACAAAACATTTCATCCCATTGGAGTATAAAAAAATCCACCGACGGTTTTTCTTTCGAGATAGAGCTTATGAAAAAGTTCTTCACGGTAGAATTTTTTTTTCAAAATATCCTTGCATATGTTTACTAATTAAAATTGTTAATTAAACCATGAGCAACTAAGGTAATTACAGGAGCTATTTCTAAATAAGCACATATATAAATATATATATAATAATAATATCTATTCTACTATATAATAGGAAAACTTAGATGGTGAAACTTTTGAATTCCGAAAATACCCTTACATACTTATACTAATCTATTCTACTATATAATATGAAAACTTAGATGGTGAAACTTTTGAATTCCGCAAATACCCTTACATACTTATACTAATTAAAAATAGCTCATTAATTTTAATAAGAACAACTTAGTAATTAGGAAGACTACCATTTGGTCTTCCTAAACTAATTAAAAAATGTTAAAATACGTGCAAGACACGTGCACATATGCTAGTTAATATAATAGTAATTTTAGAATAATTAAGACGGTTGGCTTTTAGTAAGTAGTTTTAATAAAATTTAGAATAATAATTATTTATGCATGTGCATTTATCTTAAGTTGTTATTATGAATAATAAAACTCATAAGAATGATATTAATGAAAGTTATTAAAAAAACCAAGAAAAAAAACTTTGCCAAGTTTAGTATAGATGCACAGATATCAGCAGAAGCGGTGGCCGGCACAAGAGTGGACGTACATCTTTCCAGCCTGTCCGTGCCAGCCTCAATATTCGTGTGCTGATGGATGGATCATCATCCATGTTGCTCTAATATTCGTGCCAACCGACATACACATACCAAAGAAAAAAGAGTTTAATTAATAGTAGCACTGGTGGTCATTGGTTGTGCTTGCTTACTGGGGTCGGTGATGGTGACGGTGGCGGTGCCTCCGAAGTCGCAGGCGCCGGGGGCTGCGCTGGACCTCTGGAAGAAGGAGTTGAAGGCGTATGAGGCGTGGGCCTGCAGCGTGTTGGGGAGGTAGCAGAGCCCGCTTGACTGTATCGGCGCGCAGTCCGCGATCCCCCTCCCGCAAGCGTAGTCCAGCGCCGACTGCAGCGCCTGCGCCGTTGCCCCGCTTCTCGCTATGCACCACTGCCCCTGCCCCTGCTGCTGGCACTCCACTTCCCTAATGGCTGCCATGGCTGTCACCATGACCAGAACAACAATTAGCCTGCGTGCTGCTCCTCCATTCAGCAGAACCTCTCTCTCTCTCTCTCTCTCTCTCTCTCCACACTTTACAAGTGGAGTGGAGTGGAGTGGAGTGGAGAATATTGGGCTTCTTTGGTTTGTTCTAGACTGCTGGGGAAGATGGATTGATGGATGGAGTGCTTTTTTGCTTTTGTAGCTTTTGCTTTTGGGTGCTGGTTGATATAGGAAATGGCTAGCGAGTTAAGAGGAATTTACATGGCAGTCAAGTACTACTATAGGGTTTGGATTTAAAAAACCAAGCCTTAGAGCATCTCCAACCCTATTGTCTTGTTAAGTGTTGTGAGTCTTAGGTGGCTCCTATGTGGCATGAGCCAGAAGACAATGTCTTGTTTATGTGGCAAAATTATATCTCAAAAGACAATGAGATAGAAAAACTCTCTTCAATGCAAAAGTATTGAGGAGACAATAAAAATTATTTTTTCCAACTTCCAAGATAACTTTTAAGACAACTACTCATCTTCTTCTTTTTTCTAATATTTTTTCTTCATAATTGATGACATGGAAGAGAAGACATTGTCAAGTATATTGTCTAGAACAAGACAATCAACTTCACAATGTCTTCTTTAATTTTTGCCACATAAGCTTCACAATTGACTTGACAATTGCATTGGAGAAGAACTTTTGAATAAAATTTTGTCATTCCTATGTGGCAACAACTTTTTTCCAAAGTCACAATAGGGTTGGAGATGCTCTGAAAGTAGGTTATTTATAAGGGCACATCAAAAGTTGATCAGGACTAGCTAAATTCTGATTTTAATTTATTTACAAGTTTGACATTGGAAAAATTACTTAGGGCTAGTCCAATTCTACGTATATAAGTTTTTTTTCTTGTCTTCTTCCTTAACACATCCAAAAAAACAAGAAAGAAGAATAAGAACAAGAATGTAGGATAGATTTTCTTCCATCTTCTTCTTCTCCACTATTTCATCCTCATCATCTCCATTGAAATTCTAGTTTCCTTCTCATTCCCAATTTCGATGGCACACAAAGGCTCCTCACAAAAAATGTACAAACCCTAATATTGGTGGGTGAACAAACAATGTACAAACCCTTTTGTGGGTGAACACGACATTCCTTCCGAAGCAGTCTCGATAACTTCCCGACCGACAAAACCTTATTTTAGCAGTCCTAAGATCGACCAAGTCGACTTTAGAACTGCCACAATTTCTGGATTTTAGTATTGCCGGAAATTTAGGCAGTCCTACTGGACAGCAAGTCCATTTTATGACTGCCCAAATTTCTGGCAGTCCTGGGAGTGTATAGGACTGCCAAAATTTTTGGCAGTCCTAACCGTCCAAAAAATCCATTTTAGGTATAAATATTTTAGAGATAAGTCTCTCAATTTTGTTCATTTCAAAATAAACTTATTTTAGAGATAAGTCTCTCAATTTTAAATCTATTTTAGAGTCCCTCAATTATCTACTCGATTTTAAAAAAATTCTAAATTTTAAATCTATCTTGTAGATAAATCTCTCAATTTTTTTCATTAATAAATCTTCATAGATAAATCTGTCAATTTTAAATCTATCTAATAGATAAATCTTTCAGTTTTTAATAACAAACAATCTAATTTTGGCCGTCCTATAGTTTAGGACTACCAATTTCTGGCAGTCCTAGAAGTATTGAGTACTGCCACAATTTCTGACAGTCCTAAAATCGAAATGGCCGAATGAAAAAACATATGTTAGGGTTTATTTCTATCTTGATAATAGAGTGAAATATATATTTTAGGGTTTACTTTTATGCATTGTTTGTGAGAAAGAATGAAATAAACATTTTAGGGTTTATTTCCATGCATTCTTTATGAGGAATATAATGGTGAGGATGAAAATGGTAGAGAAGGAAAGTAGGGTTTTGTCACGCCCCAGAACTAGAATACTGGAGAGCGGAGGACAGACACAACCAGCTACGTACATTGAAGTACAATCCACCTCGCAATACGGTCACGGTTGTCTAGATGCATGAGGGTTAAACTACAATCCATCAGTCTCTATGGTCAAGAACATGCCTAGTGTCTCAATCTCAAGCAAGCAAATAAATGTACAAGATGTTAGATCATCATACATACAAAGTAAGGTGTCCCAAACATTACATATTCAGATAATCATGAAGCTAGTCATACAAAATAAGACTAGTAAGAGTTCAGTCATACATGATCAACCCTTGGATTTGTCAATCATGTTACAGCCCTTAGGCAAACAGAAATTTAGTTTCAATACAAGCTAACACTTGCTTGGCGGCTAAATACCTCAAAAGAATAATTTATAAATAGAGTGGGAGGGCAAAATAAGAAACCCAATCGTTGCCAGGATTACGTCTGGTGTTCACCATCTGGCTGGAAGGCATGTAGATCTTCGGGTGCTACTCCGAAATCTGGCCATACAAAACAAGTTGGGTAAGAACCCAGAAGAGCAAGTACCACATGGGAGACTTCATTAAGGAACTAAAACTAGCAGATAATTAAATATGAGAATACATAATTGAACATGATTAAGAAAATGAAGACAGGATTAGAATAAAATGATAGCTTGCATTAGGAAAACAAGAGACGGAATATAATTCCCATGCTAATCACGAGACAAGCATTCATGCACGGCCAATCAAGTCCTACGGCTTGCTATCATTATCTAACTAGGATTATCACATGCCTAGTTACTAGCAAGATGCAGTTGAGATGTTCCCGCAGTCACAAGTCCTACAGCTATCCAGGTTATCTAGACGAGGTGATTTACAAGAGTTATCAAGATTACTGGTGTACTTTCAGTACTTATGTTTTCAAGAAGTGCCCCACATGACAGTGAGCTGAAAATGTGCCCTACTCGTCAGGCTACAAGTCACTCATGTGTGGCCGAGATAACGGGATCACCTGTAACTGGAAAAATCTCTCTATATGGACTACTTGATCAATCTAGTCATTAACCTAGTCCGATTCAGTACGAATCCCTGACCATGGTAACCAGGAATCCATGTCCTAGACATAATGCAAGACGAGACAGTTAGATTGTATAGGCACAATCAAGAAAATCAACCACGGTGTCAAAACAAGAGTTACTTAGCAAGTCAGGGTAGTTGTCGCAACAACGCTTCAAGATTATATATGTCATGTCAGGTTACTTGTCATGTTAAGAGTACTTGTCAGGAGTGCACCTCGACGGGCCACTATCAAGATTATTCATGCCATATCAAGTTTACTTGTTACTTGTCAAGAGTGCGCCTCGACGGACCATTATCAAGAATTATCAAGACGGGTTCATATTATCATGTCGTGTTCATGTCAAGTTCTGATCATAGCCAAGAATTATCAAGTTCAAGTCCAAGTCAGGGCTCATGTCCAAGTCAAGTTTGTGTTACAGCCAAGTCAGGTCATGCTCAGGTCGGGTCAAAGTTGAGCGTACATGCATATACAAAACATGGTGATACACTGGTCATAAGGCGCACAACAACTGGAGCGCGCGATGAGAATGGCGCACGACACTAGGTGGCACTCGGCCAAAAGTGCAGGGTGGTGCTGGACCAAGTGGCGCGGGGCCAGGTAGCACCAGGCCAGAGGGGTGCTGGGCCAGGTGGCGCCAGGCCAAAGGGGCGGTGGGCCATGTGGCGGGGCTAGGTGGCACCAGGCCAGAGGGGCGCTGGGCCAAGTGGCGCTGGGCCAGGTGGTGCCAGGCCAGAGGGGCGCCGGGCCAGGTGGCGCCAGGTCAGGTGGCGCTAGGCTAGAGGGGCGCTGTGCTAAAGAGCGCACGACCAGGATAACGCGGCGCTAAGGAGCGCAGGCACAACGAGATGCTGCATCACTAAAGAGCACACGCACACTGCTCATCTTCCCCAACAGACCGAGAATGACATCAAGGAACCCATGAACTAAAATGGCCATAACTTCCTCAAAATAAGTCAGAATCGGGACTTCCAAGGGTCTAAATTGGGTAGAATGAGATTTCCTACAACCTGGGACAACTGGTTTTTAGGAAATACCAAGTTTTAATAGATCAAAACCAGGAAAAAAAGAAAAGATCAAAATTTAGATCTACAAAAATGTATCCAACAAAACCAAAAATGCCAAGTTCTAAAGAGGCATAGAATCAAGTAATGAAGAGAATGGAACAAAGAAACTTGAGATCCATCATGAAGCAAGTTGCAATTGCCAAGGGTTTCTTGGGTATAGGTGGAGAGGAGTAATAGAGAAGAAAAAGAAATAAATAAAAGCAATAAAGAGAGAGAGAGAGGGAGATAGGAGAGTTCACTTATATATCAACCCCTCTCATCTCAAACCAAAATGAACCAAGCCAAGCCAAAGTCATGTTGAACCAAACCAAATGAACCAAGGCAAGTTTAAACCAATATCAAGCTAAGCAAGACAAGTCTAACTACGGTCCACCTGATAATTGCTAGAAATCCGTACACGTATACAGAAAATACATATAACAGAAAATGGGAGTAACAACTCTACCCACCTTAGAAGAATTATTTCCTCAAAATTTAATCAAGAGGCTAGAGGTGTCGGGACAAGCTATATTAACCACATGCAATCTACGACTAGCAGTTAATCAAACAATCATTCATGCAAGCAAGGAGTTAAAAGCATATGGCATAAGGAAGACATTATACCTTATGAGTCAAACATGTGTGGATATCACGATCAGATATCATCCCCACATTCCCACGTTGACTCACCCAAAGAGTGACCCCAAGCAACACGGACTAAGCTAATAGTCTTGTTCTTGAGTATCTTCTTCCTTCGGTCCAATATGGATACAGGCCTTTCCTCATACGAAAGGTTGGTACCAACGACCAATTCTGAATGATCAAGGACATGACTCGGATCCGAGATATACCGTCGCAATTGGTGTACATAGAATATGTTATGTACCTCACATAATGACGGTGGAAGAGCGAGACGATATGACATATCACCTACTCGCTCAAGAATATCAAACGGTCATATATACCTAGGACTAAGCTTTCCCCATGCCGAATCAAATGACGCCACGGGTAAACGAGATCCTGAGGAATACGTGGTCGCCGTAGAAAACTCAAGAGGACGCCGATAAGAATCGGCCCAATGGTACTGACGATCTTGTGCAACTCGAAGATGATCTCTGACTTGTCTGACCACTTCGATAGTCTACATAACCATCTTTGGACCAAGCATCTGCCTCTCGCCTATATTGTCCCAGGCTAAAGGTGATATGCACATCCTGCCATACAGTGCCTCAAACGGTGCCATCTGGATACTGGCCTGAAAATTGTTATTGTAGGAGAACTCTACCAAGTGTATGTGATCTTCCCCGACCACCGAAGTCAAGTGTACAGGATCGTACATATCTTCAAGGGTTTGAATCGTGCGCTCTGACTGACAGTCTGTCTGTGGATGATAAGCTGAACTAAACTTGAGATGAGTCCCCAAACTCTCTTAAAGACTTCGCCAAAAGTGCAATATAAATCTTGAATCCCTGTCGGACATGATGCTGACTGACACTCCATGCAATCTGACTATCTGCCTGAGGTACATCTCTGCTAGCTGATCCATTAACTGACCAATCCTGAAAGAGAGAAAATGAGCTACCTTGGTGAGTCGGTCAACTATAACCTATATAGCATCTCTCCCAACTAGGGATCTAGGTAACCCAATTACAAAATCCATGGTAATATGCTTCCATTTCCATTCTGGGATCGATAAAGGTTGAAGAAGTCCAGCTGGTCTCTGATATTCAGCTTTAACTTGTTGGCAAACTAAACAACGAGAGACAAACTGAGCTATATCCTTCTTCATACCATTCTACCAGAAATGCTGACAGATATCACGATACATCTTCGTACCACCGAGATGAATTGAATACTATGAACTATGAGACTCTGCTATGATCTCCTGCTTGATGTCACTACTGGGTACACAAAGATGCCTTCCATGTCGAATTATGCCATCTTCGTGAATACATAACTCTGCTCTTCGTCCTGCTTCACATTCTGCCCTAAATCATTGAAGCTTAGAATCTGTTGATTGAGCTATCTTGATTCTCTCTACTATACTGGACTGAACTTGCATACTGACTATCAATGCCACATTGGTAGGAAGAACTACTTCTATTTCCATTCTGAAGATCCGCTAATAACTCTAGATGTGATGTTAGAAAATAAGCTCATGTCTTCTACTCAATGCATCTACAACTACGTTGGCCTTCCCAGGATGATACTGTAGGTTGATATCATAATCCATTAGCAACTCTAGCCATCTCCTCTGACGCATGTTAAGATCCTTCTGGGTAAACACATACTTAAGACTCTTGTGGTCGGTGAAAATCTCTACTCGATCTCCATACAGGTAATACCTCCATAGCTTAAGTACAAAAACTACCGCTGCTAACTCCAAGTCATAGGTTGGATAATTCCTCTCATGATCACGAAGCTGACATGATGCATAAGCTACTACCTTGCCATGCTGCATTAAGACGCATCCCAATCCTCTGCCTGAAGTATCACAATAAACTGAAAATCCTCCAGTCCTATCTGGAAGCGTGAGAATGGGTGCCGTCATCAATCCAAATCTAACGGTTGCAACATATGTTTGGTCCATAATATGAAAGCATCCGGTCGGTTTTAGAGCATCTCTCTCTCTCTCTCTCTCTATATAATATATATATATATATATATATATATATATATACTTGTGGCCAAATATAAGTATTTATTTACTTAATAATGATCCATATGAGTAAGATGTTATTGGTGTGCCCTATGTGTGAGTTTGTTGTGATATTCTAACCATTTTTCATCTATAAATAGAGAAATAGATGACTAACAAAAATCCAATCTCCAGATATTACAATTAGTATATCTGAACATTGTTTCAAATAATTGATGCTAAAGTATTTTCCAATTCAAACCTGGACCGTATGGAATATTTTCAATGGCTTGTTTAATAACCAAAAATTTCATGGAAACTAGAAACCAATATAGTGCCCCGTCCCAACTTCGTGCCTTGTTCTTCGTTGCAATACGGAAAGCACGGTTATGAAACACTGTCGCTATCGATTAGTCAGGACCGATTGAATTAAGATCATTTCCTTATTATGGAATGGCTTCTTTGAAATTAAGTCCCATATTCAGCGGGTTGTGTCTCGAGGATGGACTCTGCGCCTGAGTCGGAAGAGACCTCCTGTTGTTCTATTTTTTTATGCTGCACTTGCTTTTTTGACTTTGGATTTTCTGAATGCATTTTTGTGAATGTTTTCGATGGATTTTATTGCTTGTGTTCTTCGAACTTCGTATTTTATATCAAATTCGAAATAGAAGGGTAGAGTGTTGACGCATTGCTTGTGCGATTTTAGGTGATCACATAGGTACCGTCCAGCACAACAAGGCTTTCTTCCCTTTCGCCTCAAACAATTAAGGTGAGTGACTGACCCTTCTCCCCATTGACCCTCTTGTTTTCAAATCAATCGATAACATCATTGCGAATGGAATGCTGGCTGTAAAAGCATAGACACAACTGCATATTTCTATAGAACTGTGCATGCTTTACTTAAGTACTCTTGCTATAGAACTGTTATGTTTTACTTTACATATATGCCATATAACTGCAAAAATTGATTCTATGAATGAATGTTACAAGGATAAGGCGGAACACATTAAAACTGGCTAACTCTTTAAGATTTCATATACCATGCTTGAGTAACTAGTTTTAGTCTAGCAAGATCATGGACAACTTGTGCACAAGGTTTTACTTCCTCGAACGACAATCTAGAGCCATGGGACCGATTTGGCCTAGGAGGAATGCAAGA
This sequence comes from Iris pallida, assembly GCA_029216955.1. NCBI lineage: Eukaryota > Viridiplantae > Streptophyta > Magnoliopsida > Asparagales > Iridaceae > Iris > Iris pallida. The sequence continues at coordinate 100,866 of JANAVB010023860.1, read as the reverse complement.
TAGTTGTGCTAGATGCTAGCAGGGTCATTCAAAAAATTTAGTAGGGCTAGCTACTTGTGCTGAAAGGGTCGCCGTCTCGACCAAGCTATACGTACATGATGGCTTGAATTGCCAGTGACCCCCCACCTACACACCGTTTACAAGCTCTTGATTTAAAACTGACAAGGAAGAATATGGTAAAGTTACACTATAATGGCACGCTCTGTCGTGGTTAAGATTTATCATAATTATGTTAATCTTGCCTATCAAATGCTTACATGAATTGATTAGGATGGATAGAAAGTTCACCAATATATGCATGTTCACATAATTCTTGAACCAAATGAGAACATAATATAATTAGCCACCCACCAGTACACGGTAATGTACTGATCCTTGCTCTCCACAGGTGCTCCGAACCGAGAAAGCTTGCCTAGGAAATGAAGGTGACGCTTGAAATATTTTGAAGCCTTGCTAGCGTACAAAGGTGATCTCCAACCTTTTAAAGACTTTGATAAAGACCCGTGTCGCATCAACTCTCTCCGATCCCAGGTCCAAGAGAGAGTGTTTTGTTGCTTGTATATAAAGGGATGTAAATGTATGGAGTCACTATCTCATATTAGTCAGTTTGTAAGCCCGCACGACACCTTTTGTTATCGAGTCTTGTAGATAAGTTATTATCAATGAAAGACAAGTTTTCTTCTGTATCAAATGTGTTGTTCAATTTATGCGTACTCTTTTTGTTGTTGTGATTCAGATAACCTTATGAATTGCCTTGTGCGAGCGCAACCTAGGCTCGTACGACATCACGCCCGGGGGATGACTATTAATTCTTTGGAATCGGGTGTGATATAATGGTATTAGAGCACGACTTTACGTCGTTTGGCATTTCATCTGGAGTCTCGAAGACCTCGTGCCGATGAGATGAGTTGTTTCGTACAATGAGTCCGTAATATTTTCTGAGACTCATGTGAGTTGCCTTCTAATTTTAGAAGTCGGAGAAGCTGCGGCCATGAACGAAGAGAGTGCTTCAAGCAGCTCAAGTAGCACAAGGGTCGAACCCTCGAACGCCCCATAGAACGGATGATGCGTACGCTAGAGGCGCCCGTCAGGCTGAGGCCAGCCAATGGTAGAATAAACACCATCAGCGGCAGATTGGTGTGCTGTCGCAGGCACCCAAAAATAAAACCTTTACTCTTAAAATTATATATAGTAGTGAGAGTAAGGATCGATCCCACGGAGAGTAATTAGTATTTTTATGCTATGCCAACAAGGATGGGGGGAGAAAGTTTTGAATATGATAAATGAAAATTTAAGAAGAGTAAAAACAACTAAAGCATTAAAATCAATCAAAGGAACAAATATTGGTCTCAGTCAACATTCACCATTGGTATCTTAAAATTGATCATCAATGCAATTATAAATTAACTCATACTTTGAATATTCACCATTGGAAGTATCTTCCTATCTCTCTTACTTAGTTAATTAAAAATAAGCGATCTAATTCTTTAATTACTAAATAATCCAAGACAAGCACTGAAGATTTAATCTAGCAATTTCTTAAAGAACTAAGAGATCGATGAAGCAAAACAACACAAGCACAAGCGATTGCATTTAGTTTTGTCAAAAAAATTCTCCTAAGATCTAATAAAAAAATAGTTCGTTAAATCTTGGTTGCTTCACAAATTAGAGAAATCAAACAATTACGGGTTGGATATCTAAGTAAGCAGTAGATCGAAATGAATAATAAACTAGTAGCCTCCTAGTAATTAAACAAAACAATCTTGAATATGGGCTTAGAAAGACATTCAATACTAAAAGTATAAATTAAACAAAAAAAACAATTTAGATGTAACAAGTTTATTGATTCCAAGGCTTCCGTTTTTTCGACCAAAAAGACTTTTAGCCGCACATGTTCATCAAAACTTCAAAAAAAAAGTTGGAGAAGAAGAAGAGTTGTGTGTTGTTCTCCTCTTCTTCTTGATTTCTACCCCTTTTATACACCCTAAATTAGTTGTTTGAAGCCCACAATATCTTCCCACAAATCCTCTAAAAGTTACAACTTCTCAAACAAAAAAAACTAAGTCATAAACAGGTAGAAAAATAGTTATTTTGGTTCCTATTTTTGTTTACAACATCTTTGACTCAACTTCAAGCCTGATTTTGTCCATGATGCAGCCTAAATCTTGGAAAACGCAAAATACGAAAGTTGTAGATCTTTGTCTTATTCTTCCAAATATTTTTGAATCACCTAAATTTCATTTCTAATGAAAAAGTTATGCCCATTTTGGTAAAATGTGTCAAAACTGTCCAAAATTGCTATTTAGCTCCATTTTGCACTTAATGTCTCCAACTGCATCCTAAATCAAAATAGAAGAATAGTAAGTACCTTTAGTCATAAAATGAGCATAAAATGGTATATTTAAGGGATAAAAATATAACATTTTATGTCTCATCGCAGATCGAGACCCAGCTGAGGCAAGCTGAGGCGCGGTAGGCTTAATTTGAGACCTAATTCGAAGCACAATTCAAGATGTAGAAAAAACAGTTTGATACTCTCCAACAAATTGACCAAACAGTTGTGACCAATAGCAATTATGCGATGGCTTATGCCATAATCGAGCCTATAGCATGACCGATTGAAGTCGAACCGGAGGAGCCTGAGTGTCAACTTGCAGCACCAATAAGTTTCAACTTTGAGGTGTCAAAATTCAAGAAAAATTGTCGCACTTCCTTCAACGGTACTGAAGACCCGTCTCTGACAATCGATTAGTTGGAGGAATTAGAAGACCATTTCAAACTTCTAGGCATTGATGAGCACAAGAGAGTCGTATGCGCTCAACTTCAACTCCAGTTGAATACGCACGACTGGTGGGCCATGCAAAAGCGAGCCCTTCGATGCGATGACGAGACAACGTCGATCACTTGGGCCATCTTTCGAAAGGCCTTCGAAACCAAGTATCTTCCCACGGCCATCCGATAAGAGAGAATAAATTTATGTAGTTAAGGCAAAGGAACATGACGGTGCGGTAGTATGCAGCAGAGTTCAACAAATTAGACAAATTTGCTGGGGCCTTCGTGCCTACCCCGGAGAGTCACGTTCGACGGTTCGAAGTGGGTCTGCAGCCCTCTATCTCTGTCTATGTATTGGTGCCAGAATACAAGACCATAGGGGAGTCTCTAAATTATGTTGTCCGCCTTGTGCGCCAATACCCTCCACCCGCTGTCGGTACTGTGCATACCTATTATCACAAATGCCCTAGCCATGCGAGAGAACAATGTGACCAAGCATCTAAACAATGGCCACCAGGGTGAATACCAAGGGCGGAACCCAGAAATCGTTACACCAAATACAATAATTTCGATCACCATGCCATCGACTGCCATATTTCTGAAGGCGGATGATGGTACTACGGTAAGACGGGTCATCTGCGTGTGAACTGCCAGACTAGAAGATCAAACCAAATGACACCTCAAAAGTAGCAACATCGCCCAAGGAATCAAGGTTCAGCGCCTCGAGCTCCCCAATCGGCAAAACAAAATGGCCAAGACCATCGCCCCAATGCCCAGGACACATCTACGATGAATCGAGATGAGGCACTTGCCTCAGATACAGCTATGACATGTATACTGATTTTTAATAATAAGCATGCACGTGTACTGTTTGATTCTGGCATCACACATTGTAAACCCTTTAAATTTTTACTACCATTTTTATTTTTGTGTTAATTTTATTTTTCGTATTGTACGTCAGAGTCGTATTATACGTCGCGTATGAGTTCAAATTTTCGTATGCCTGGTCGAGTGCGAATATGTGCGAGGTACATATTTTAGAAAAACGTTTTGATTTTTATAGGAGTATAGTTTTCAAAATAATCAATGAACAATATTTTTAAATTGCTAAAGGTTGTAAACATAGAGGATTTAAAATTTATTTCATTTACCTTATAAAAGAATATTTATTTACTTTGAAAACTATGGTTATATATAAAAAAATTATTTGAAGGTAACATGAAAATACTTCATGTCCATTTTGTTATTACGAAAACAAATGATAATTAATTTATTGATGCTATATTTAAACATTATCATGATTTTCGAAATTAATTATTACCATATTTTATTATTATTAAAATAATATTTAAAATATTGTTTGATTTAATATTTAATTAATTATTATAAATCAAAAAAGATTTTATTGACCTTATTTTAAATAGCTTTTAATTAAAGATAAGTTTTATTTATATTAAATTAGATTTGATAAATTAATTTTAAATCGATTTGAATTAATATGGAGTTTATCCATTGGGATTTAAACCTCCCTAATCCTTATCCAACTGGAAATTCTCACATCCTATATAGGCAGGTACTCCATAAATTTTTTTTTCCACCACCCACGTGCATCGGGTTCATGTTTTCCCCTCCCACATCTTATTCTAAATGTTACATCACATTGAATCTCCCCGTGTCGACAGTCCCGAAACCATCAAAATCCTAACCCTAGTTTGCCCCGTTTTTTGGCCTTGCTTGCCGCCACCACCGCCCGGCAGTGCCACCACCCTCATCATCTCAACACCACCCTGGCTCTGACCCCGACCCATCGACGATTACCCCGCAAACACCACAACGCAACTGCTGTCGACACCACCCTCTGCACAATCGACCACTTCCTCACCTCGTCTCTGTCTACCGACACCCCCAACCATCACCAAACCCGGACACTGCCACCACCACTACCACCAGACTGATCACCACCATCATGACCCCCACCTCCACTTCCAATACCCCCACCCACCATCATTGTCGAAACCCCGTCACCACAACTGTCTCCCCCAAAATCTGACACTACGACCCTACACCTGGGCGCCGCATCCGACCATTGCTGCGGCCGGCACCGTCTACATAAAACTCACAAACCATCATCATTCATGAAAAACAAGGGGAAGCCCTAACCTGACCAAGACCCCCACGCCACCTCCGGTGCCGTCCCGTGCCGTGAAGCCCAGCCGCCTCTGCACTACCGACTCCTGGGTTCTGCTACCCACCGGCACGTCGACCTCCTCCCCGCCTATTGAGTTCCCCAAGTCGTCACAGCTTCCAGCGCCTCCCTACGAAGCTCCGCCGACCATGCACAGCCCGCCTTGCCTCGGCTGGAACTCGCCACCACAGATCCGGGCCGGCGATGCTACGGTGACCCTCGACTGTGCCTCTCGTCGGAGCCTCGTTGGGCGAGGACTCCTCCCGCTTTCCCGCCGATCTGCCTCCCTCTGTAAGCCTCTCTTCTTCCCTCTCCTTCCAGCTCTCCCTCAACTCTTCCCCTTCTTTCGATATTCTCTCTCTCTCCACCCTTTTCTTTCTTTCCTGTTCCTATTTCATCTAATTCTAAAAGTTATGCTTCCTTTTTGGATAGTCAACTACACATGGGGAAGATAACAGTATGGTTTATTTAAGAAGTTATAATTATTTATTTATATCTATTATTATTTTATATACAGTATATATATGGGAAATACAATTTTATATGTCAAACTTTGGTATTTATAAAGTATATATTAGTATAAATTTTTATAAGTGTTGTTATTAAAATTATTATTTATATTATTCTGCTTTAGCAATAAATAAATAATAAATATTTACAAAATTATGTTGACACCACTCAATAGCCCTAAAATTATTTTTTCTATATTTTATTAAAATAGTTTGACTAACGAAAAGTTACTTTTCAACAATATATATCCAAAATTTACCTAAAAGTATAAATAAAAGGTAGTTTCCAAACTATATAATATATATATTTAATATATAAAAAATATATATATATATATATATATATATATATATATAATATATTATATATATATATATATATATATAATTATATATATATTTGTTTTCAAGTATTTACTAACAAAATCCAGTTTTCAAATAATGTAAATATTTTCTAATAATTTTGAAGGTATATTTTTTTAGTAAAGAAATAACTTTTTCTAAACCAAATACTCCCTCCGCTTGGTTGTTCGTAATTATGACTAACTAAATTATTTCCTACATTGTCGGAACCAGACTTCTTCATATCGACCTGGTTAGTCAAGCTATCTATTATCATGATCGCACACCCCAGGCGGTAACCTAGGCAAGACACCTTGCCTTTACTGTTTAATTTTTTGCTCAATATCATGCATATTTTTCTTATTTTGCAAAATAATGTTGTTCTTTCAAAACCCTATGTAGTTGCAAATTACTATACTTTATGCAATTGGCTTAGAGTTAAGGGACCACCGTATGTTTAGTCTCAAAAACTGTCACGATGTGCCACGGATTGTGTGTGAGTTGTGAGTCGCATATAGATACGGACTTGCGTGCTGACTGATCATTGGTGCGTACACGTTGTGCGTTAGGATATAACTGCTAATAGATTGTATAGAAGACTTGGCAGTTATTAAGGATAAAACAGTGTCGTGGAGACGATACATGTATAGTATCATTGGAGGAAGGAGACAGTTATTAGCTTAGGGGCTACATGTCAGTACACCCATAGATTGGGGCCGATAGTGTCTCGTATGAGCGCTACTTACTGCCCCGGGGCCGATAGTTCTCGTATGAGAGCTACTTTCTGCCATAGTCGATAGTGTCTCTTATGAGCGCTACTACTACCACTCTCTCTCCATCTATGCTGAACACCTAAGCTTCTGCGTAGAACGTTTTTCTAAAGTGCATTCCACATAGAATGGTTAGGAAACTTTACTCATGTATATTTTCTATTGAGCTCTTACTATTCAGTTTATGGCATGCTTATGTGTCTTGTTACGTCCCTCTGAGGACTGGTGATCTCCAGGTGTGTTTTCGTGATTCTTGCAGGTGCTCTAGCTAAGGCCATTCCTTCCTTCGTGATGATTGCTCTTGGACTCGCCATTGCACTCGCTTGCTCAATTCTTCCATGTATATTTTTCCATATTTAATTTAGTTGATAGTGGATTTGTCTTCGCCCAACTATTGTGTACATGACAAACTCAAAGTTTCTTTTATATCATTATTTATTTTCGTGGATGAGATTTAGTGTTTTGGATTTCTACATTTACAGCTTATGTATACATACGAGCCGCATATTTACTCGTATGTATACAGCTGGCATGGTACGTTTCTAGTCCTACTATTTGGGACTGGGGCGTTATACACATAGTTTTATTTCGACAATTTTTGTCAAGGAACACAAAATTCCTATATCCCCACTAGGATTTAACCTTAGTGTTAGCATACCATCGGACACACAACTACTTGCAAACTCACGCTGCAGAGAACGAAATCATATGTATCGAAAGTAAAAGGTATATCTTATTGCGATAGTTCTAGATATTAAGGACTACGACAGTATACTGGGAATAGATTGACTCGACGCTTGTAATGCCACAATTGACGACACAGGAAAGAGGGTCACCTTCTGTCTACCGTGAGAGAGTGAGTTCTGCTACTCATGTGGTGAATTGTCGACATCGGGCATGGTGATCTCGACAATTTCTGCTTGAAGGATGCTGTATTCCGGCTGCGAAGGATACTTGGTGTCTATTTGCGACATGAGACACGGTGGTGCAAACGCGGATCAAACCGATGTTGTGGCAGAATTTCTCGACGTGTTTCCATACGAGCTACCCGGTATACCACCCAATCGAGAAATCAAATTCACTATCGATACCTTTCCCGATACTAGACCGATCTCTAAGGATCCGTATAGAATGGCCCTTATAGAACTGAAGGAACTCAAAGTCCAGTTGCAAGAATTGCTCGACAAAAGATTTATCCGGCCTACCGTTTCGCCATTGGGAGATCCTGTGTTGTTCGTAAAGAAGAAAGATGGGTTGATATATCAGTGCATTGACTACCGAGAGTTGAACAAAGCCACCATTTGGAACAAATATCTACTGTACCGCATTGACGACTTGTTCTATTAGCTACAATGTGCCTCGATGTTTTCAAAGATTGATCTTCTCTCTAGTTCCCATCAACTCAAGATCAAGCCAGAAAATGTGTTGAAGTTAGCCTTTCGCACTTGATACAGCCACTATGAGTTCCTGGTAATATTGTTCGGCCTAACAAACGCCCCCGCCGCTTTCATGGATTTAATGAATCAGGTGTTTCGAACCTTCCTCGATAAGTTCATATAGTTTTCATTGACGATATTCTCGTCTACTCGAAGGATAAGGCATAACACGCAGAGCATCTACAGACCATACTCCAATCAGTTATATGTAACGATTTTGGCGAATCAACGTTTTATTTCTTGGGCATATTATTTTTGCTTAAGGCAATGCAGTTGATCCGTAAAAGGTTGAAGCCGTTTTTGATTGGAAGCGACCTGCATTAACTAGTAAGATTCGAAGCTTTCTTGGTTTGGCGGGATACTATATATGGTTCGTAAAGGACTTTGTGAAGATTGTATCGCCTTTGACTCGCCTCACTCAAAAGGGAGTCATATATGAGTGGTCGAAAGACTACAAAGCTTCCTTATAGGAGCTGAAGCAGCGGCTCATTTTGGCCCCTATACTCGCACTTCCGAATGGGCTAGAGGGTTTTAAATCTTCATTATTGCTTCAGGCAAGGGCTTAGAATTTGTGCTCGTGCAGCGAGACAAGGTGATCTCCTTCGCCTCCAGATAGTTGAAGCCATATGAGAAGAACTATCCTACACATGACTTGGAGTTAGCGACTATTGTGTTCACGTTAAAACTGTGGCAACACTACCTTTAGTATGGGGTACATGATTTATACGGATCACTAGAGCTTAAAGTAACTTTTCACTCAGAAGGAGCGAAACTTGAGACAAAGGCGTTGGCTAGAACTAATTAAGGACTACGACTTGACGATTGACTATATGCCGGTCAAAGAAAATATTATGGCAAACGCGTTGAGTCAAAGATACATTTCCTCACTATCCATCAATAGCAGGCTACTACGGGACTTGTAAGAGATGGGCATCGACCTACGAATTCGATTAAGGGAAGTATAGTTGACGCAACTACAACTAGAGCCGAGCTTGCGAGAAAAGATTAAGACCGCTCAAAAGGACGATTTATACATGAAGAAGTTGCGAAACTGATTTCAACGGGTAGGACGACCGACTTTGCGGAAGATAAGACCGACGTGCTACGATTGAAGGGTCGACTATGTGTTTCGGATGACTCAGAGCTCAAAAATGAAATAATGTCAGAGGCATATTATGCGAAGTATTTCTTGCATCATGGCAGCACAAAAATGTATAAGGACCTTCGCACGACCTTCTGGTGGCACGGGATGAAGAGAGATATGGCACTCTTCGTGTCGTAATGCATGGCCTGTCAGTAAGTGAAAGTTGAGCACCAGAGACTAGACGGGAAGATGCACTACCTTGCCATCCTAGAGTGGAAGTGGGAGCATATCTGTATGGACTTTATTGTTGGCTTGCCAAAGATGCCACGGGAGAATGATGCCGTCTGGGTCATTGTAGATCACTAACCAAGTCAGCATATTTTATTGACATCAAAGTTACTTGAAGCGTCGATCGCCTGGCTCAGATATGCCTAGATGAGTTAGTGCGACTGTACGAACTTCTAGTATCCATCGTCTCAGATCGAGATGGAAGATTTTTGGCACGTTTCTAGAGTAACCTTCAGTCGGCTCTGGATACTAAGTTAAACTTTAGTACGACTTACCATCCTCAGACCGACGACCAAATGGAGCACGTGAATCAAATTCTCGAAGACATGCTACGGCTCTGCGTAATTAACTTGAAGTCGAGTTGGGACGTCCATCTACCTTTGGCCAATTTACGTATAACAATAGCTATCAATCCAGCATCTAGATGGCACCGTACGAAGCCTTATACGGTCGTAAGTACAGATCACCCATTTGTTGGGATAAAGTCAGGAAGCGGTAGATTCTTAGCCCGAGCTGGTGGAGTAGACTATGGAAAAGGTCAGGCTAATACGAGAAAGACTAAAGGTAGCACAGAGTTTGCAAAAGATCTACACGAACAACCACCGACGACCCTTCGAGTTCCTGGAAGGCGATCACGTGTTTTGATGGTAACACCCATACGACGAATCACCAGATTCGGAGCTAAAGTAAAGTCGACTTGGAGATTTGTTGGTCCTTTCGAGATAATGAAGCGAGTCATCCTAGTAGCTTAAAGATTGCATTGCCGCCAGCACTGTCGAATGTGTATGATTTCTTTCATGTCTCTCAGTTACAGAAGTACGTGCACGGTCCGAGCCACGTAGTAGATTTTGGTAAGTTAGAACTGAAGGTAGACTTATCGTTTGTGGAAGAACCTGGGCAGATCTTGGAGCGCAAAGATAAATTACTTCAAAATCGAGCAATACCTCTTGCCTGCGTACTCTAGAGGAACCATTCAGTCGAAGAGTCGACCTGGGAACTCGAGTCAGAGATGAAGGAAAAGTTTTCTTCATTGTTTTCTTAGAGGTAGGTTCTATTCTTAAGTCTCGAGGACGAAACTTTTTCTTAGTTAGTTAATTTTAATGTAGTGCCCCGTCCCAACTCCATTTCTTGTTCTCTGTTGCGACGCTGGGAGCGCGGTTATGAAATACTATCGCTATCGATTGGTCGGGAATGATTGAATTTAGATCCATTCCTCATTATGGAATGACTTCTTCGGAATCAAGTCCCATATTCAGCGGGTTGTACCTCGAGGATGGACTCTGCGACTGAGTCGGCAGAGACCACCCGTTGCTCTAATTTTTCGTGCCGTACTTGCTTCTTTTGCTTTGGGTTTTCTGAATACGTTTTCATGAATGTTTTTGATAGATTTTATAGCTTGCATTCTTCGAACTTCGCATTTCATATCGAACTCAGAATATAAGGGTAGAGTGCTGATGCATTGCTTGTACGATTTAAGGTGATCGCATAGGCGCCGTCTAACGCAATAAGACTTTCTTCTCTCTCGCTTCAAACAATCAAGGTGAGTGGCTGACCCTTCTCCCCTTGACCCTCTTAATTTTAAATCAACCGATAACATCATTGTGAATGGAATGCTAGCTGCAAAATCAGGGACACAACTGCTTATTTCTATAGAATTGTGCATGCTTTACTTAAGTACTCCTGCTATAGAACTGTTATATGTTTTACTTTACATATATGCCATAGAACTGCAAAGATTGATGCTATGAATAAATGTTGCAACGATAAGGTGGAACACATTGAAACTGGCAAACTCTTTAAGATTTCATAGACCATGCTTGACTAACTAGTTTTAGTCTAGCACGGTCATGGAAAACTTTTTTTACAAGGTTTTGCTTTCTCAAATGGCAACCCGGGGCCACGAGACCGATTCGACCTAGGAGGAATGCATGATAGCTGTGTTGGACGCTAGCACGGGTTATTGGAAACTTTCAGCAGGGCTAGCTACTCGCACTGAAAGGGTTATCGTCTCGACCAAGCTATATGTCCAGGATGGCTTGAATTTCCAGTGACCCCCACCTAAACACTGTTTACAAGTTTTTAATATAAACCTGACAGGGAAGGACATAGTAAAGTTACACTACAATATCACGCTCTATTGTCGGTAAGATTTATCATAATTATGGTAATATTGCCTATCAAATGCTTGCATGAATTGATTATGATGGCTAGAAAGTTCACCAATTATTATACATGTTCACATAATTCTTGAACCAAATGAGAGCACGAAATATAATTACCACCACCAGTACACGACAATGTACTGATTCTCGCTCTCCATAGGTGCTCCAAACCCAAAAAGCGTGCCTAGGAACTGAAGGCGACACTTGGAACATTTTGAAGCCTTACTAGCGTGCGAAGGTGATCTCCAACCCTTTGAAGACTCTGATTAAGACCCATGTCGCATCAACTCTTTCCGATCCCAGGTCCAAGAAAGAGTGTTTTGTTACTTGTATATAAGGGATGTAAATATATGGAATGACTATCTCATCTGAATCAGTTTGTAAGTGTTATAAAGGGATGTAAATGTGGAACGACTATCTCATTTGAGTCAGTTTGTAAGCCCATACAACACCTTTTGTAATCGAGTCTTGTAGACAAGTTATTATCAATGAAAGACAAGTTTTATTCTGTATCAAATGTAATGTTCAATTTTTGCGTACTCTCTTTGCTGTTGTGATTTGAATAACCGTATGAGTGTGTCTTGTGCGAGCGCAACCTAGGCTCGTACGACATTACGCCCGGGGGATAACTATCGATTCTCCGAAATTGGGGCCTGACAACCAAAGTCCTAGATTTTATTACTGAGGTCCTATATAAAACAAACTACATCAACATCAGACATGTTGTTTGGTTGTTGAAAATTAGATTTAAAAACATCATGCCACATAGCAAAATGGAAATTACGGTCGCATCAATTTCCACGCCCAAATGATTTTTGGCATATCTTTATGATCATTTATAAATAAATCACCTACATGCTAGACCCCTAAACATAAATCTTGACCCACTCAAATTCAGTTTATATGTCCTATTTGTATTTGAAATAAACCCATGATAGATTTCTAAGTTCGATAATAATTCTAAATATATTTTTCAAACAAAATCTTTGGTGATGTCACGACCCACTCCCGAATAATCGGACACGAGTCAAACATGCCCAGCCTTCGTCGTTAGACACGACAAAGTAAGATGTACCAAACTAGGGAAATATAAGCAGATAATCATGAATGTATATAATCACAGCATCTAAAAACGTATCCCAGAATGATCACCATAATCCACAATTCTATGTATATAAATGTATGAGTCATCAAGAATGAAATGTACTATGAATTCTAAAAACAATATCTAAGAGTAAAGCTAACAGTCTAAACCTAAAACCCCAAACTAAGTCTCATCCTTCTCAACTAATATCTCGGGCTCTGGCCCATAAAGTAGAGCAATATCCTGCAAGTATACCTGCAACATCCAAGTCAGGAGCGGAGCTAAGTATATCCAAGGAAATGAACATGAACATCATGGTATGAACAAGAACAAGAAATATATATATATACAGGAAATAGACAAGACATGAAACTGAACAGAAAATACTGAAAGTAAATACAGGAAACATGGGAGTCCTGAACATGAAATACAACCTGAACATGAAGTACAACCTGAACATGAAATACAACCATGAATCCTGAAATACAACCTGAATCCTGACATGTGCAATATTGAAATACATCTAGATTGTGTGATCGACTTGGGTAGATGCAATGAATATGAAATGGTACGGCTCGGGTCCCGCGTATACGATGCGGGGCCCAAGCTATTCACATGAATAGTAATAGGGTTTGATCACATATCTATAGTATTTCCCTCCCCGACACAAGTAATCCATGAAACATGAAATCAGACAATCCCGTGATACATCGTGTCAACAAGGAGATATAGGAATGAACATGCCAGATATGAGAAATCAACAAATCCGAGGAGTATATGTAAGCCCCCTAAATTTCTACTACGATTTTTTTTATTTAAAATTTCGTATTTATTTCGTTTTATCTATGCGTCGCACATGAGTCGCTTTGTCGCATTTGCGTGGCGAGCGAGATTGCATTTCGTATTTCTCGACGAGTGCGAATATGTGTCGAGGTACATATTTAAAAAAATATTTTATTATTATAAATTTTATAAATATTTTTATTTTGGTTATTTTATTCATCGTTTACAAATAAATGGTGATTTGAAAATTTTGGTTTAATATTTTGCGAAATGTAAAATTTGTTTATTAATAAATTTTGTTATTACAAAAGCTAGTTATTGATTTAAATATTTAAAGTATTTATAGTGATTTCGAAATTAATTATTTCCATAAATATTTAACTATGAAAATAATATTTGAGATTTTGTTAAATTTAATATTTGATTAAATAAGGTATATTAAATAGCAAAAGATTTTATTGACTGAATTTGAAATATTTTAAAATTAAGTATAGAATTAATTTGGATTTGATTTGAATTGGCTTTAAATCTATTTAAATTACATGATGATTTATCTAATTGGGATTTAATTAATCCCAATCCCTATCCAACTGAGAATTCCCACATCCTATAAATAGGCAGGTACTCCTCCATAATTCTCTACCACAACCACAGGTGCATCGTGTCTGTGCCTCATCCCTTCTACTATTTTTCCCATTACATTTTACAATTCTCCCAACTCCGTCCGACAAACCGGACCTCGACACCATTTGTGTCACGCAGGACACAACCCTAAACCTAACCAGAGTTGACTTCCCGCCACCACAGCCAGCCACTACGACCGACCCTACCCCTCACCACTACGTCGTCCCTGCTCCACCAGATTTCGGCCATGACACACAGCCTCCAACTCCATCATCACCACCCCACCGTAACCCGACCCCTGACTTCACCAGAACGCCGCCGACACCATCTCCACCATGATCACCGCCCTCACCGACGACCTCCCCCATCGCGTCCGAACCACCACAGAAAGGAAAAGGAGGAGGAGGAGAAACCGACTCACCTTCCGTTGTGCTGCCTCCACCAGTGGACGGCCGAGCGCGCACAGCCGTCCTGGCCTCCTCCCTCCGCCGAGTGCTGTGCCGAACTACCGCGAGCTCCGCCTCTGGCCGCCGCCTTCTCGAGCCCCGGCTGCCGTCGTCGAAAGCGCCAAATCCCTCCGCCATAAGTCCGCCTTTCCGCAGATCTCGGCGCCCCCCGACGCCATCAGCCAGCCGATGGCAGGCCGCCATCCGCCCAACAGGTCGACCCCGCGCCGCCAACGCCGCCCGCTTCTCGCGCTCCTCCCCTCCGATCTGACCATGCCAGAGCCCCACGCCAACTCCGCCGCGCACCGCGCCCTCCGCCGGCGTCAGCGCTGGAGCCACCACGCCGGTGAGTCCCCATTTTCTTCCGAGCTCCTCTCTCAATTACTCTCTCTCCCGTAAAATTTGGGGAAGAAAGAGTAACAGTGCCTTGTGAGTTTTTTTTTTGTTTTGTTTATTATTAATTTTTTATTATTAGTATTATACCATATACTGTTATTATCTATTATTAGTTAATATTATTATTATTTTTATAATAAATTACTGTTGTTACTATTATTATTTTATTATTACTATAATTATGATTATTATTTATCCCTAAAGTAAAGGGACTGTATTGTATTAAAGGGCCAGTATAGTTTTATTATGATTATTATTATTATTATTATTATTGTTGTTGTTATTAGAATAATCATTATTTTTATCACTAGGGTTCATCACTATTATTCCCATTATAAATTATCTACACATGAAAAATTAATATTTTCAAGAGATTATTACTATAAAATTTTATCATCTAAAGAGAATATAGTTTTAAAATATTTACTAATTGTTTGATCTATTCAAATAAATAGCTATTTTTATCTACCAATTATAGTTTTGACCTAAACCGATTTTTTAGAATTTTCAAGTATTTATCTAAAATAAATTTTGGTACCTACAAATAATTTGATCCATAAAATATGGTTTCCATTATTATAAATAAGTTATAAATATTTTCTAAGTTTACAGTTTGAAGGATTTTAGAGTTTTTAAGCCTCAAAAGATTTTTGTGAAGTTTTAGGTAATATGTAAAATATTTTTATAATAAAAATATTAATTTTAAATACAAAAATATATTTTACTAGATAGCCATGACTATTTTCTAAATGAGTATATATATATATTTTAAATCGAGAATTATCTTTTACATAAATCAAATCTTCCTCTTAGAATATATGACATTTGACCATGACTAATCACATACTTATTTCTTTCGGATTTCCTCACATCAAACATGGCCACTGGATAGACATGACTTGTCGGATTATCGCACCACATCAGGCGTAACACCAGGCAAGATACCTTGCCATTATACTGTTTATATTCAGTCTGTATTTTATTATATCACTGTTCATTTATTTCTAGTTCTTGATTACTGCCTGCTCAGTGATATTAGTTGTACCTTGTTATTTACCCTTTGATTGCATATGGACTTAGAGTTAAGGGACTACCACTAGCTTAGTGTATTGCATAAACCTTGACACAGTTATACCACGATGATGTGTGAGATGAGAAGCATATAGAGGTTCTTGTGTGTGGGCTGATCCTCCATGCGCATGCATTAGGGCTAACTGCTAATAGAGGCATGTTAGGAGACTTAGCAGTTAGTAGAGGTACATGGTCATGGATGCGACTTGACAGGTACATTGGGTGGGGAGAACATTACCTGACGTATGGGCTTCTATGCACTTCCCTTATTACATGTGCGCTCCGCCGGAGACGCAGTCTCCAGGTGCCCTATGACGTTATCCAGAGCGTTATGGGCGTAGCCCCTTACACATGGTGCCCTCTGACGCTTCTCGAGCGTTATGGACGTAGGCCCCTGGTGCCCTATATGGAAACTATGCCGATCCTATTTACAGCCAGGGCTCATGCGTTGAAGGTTTGTTCTTACTGCATAAACACATTACATGGTTAGGTGACCTCGTCAATGTCATATCACCCCGTTCCATTAGTAGCTTGGGACAATATCGCATCGCGGTATAGTGTACTACCCCTTGTCCTTGTTTGGTTGTAGGGTTAGTCCACTGTTTCGATGATGAGGTATTGGAACTTGTTACGAGTGTGACTATTTACTTTACTTGTGATTTATGACATAGTATATTATTCAGTTATGTGGCATGTTGATGTATCTTGTTACGTCCCTCTGAGGACCTGGTTATCTCGCCAGGTGTGTGTTTCGTGATTTCTTGCAGGTGCTCTAGCTAAGGCCATTCCTTCCTTCGTGGAGATTGCTCTTGGATTCGCCATTGCTCTCGCTTGCTAAATTCTTTCCTTGTATATTTTCCCATATTTACTTTCGTTGGTAGTGGACTTTGTCTCCGCCTAACTATTGTGTACATGACAAATTCATAATTACTTTATATCATATTTATGGATGAGATTTAGTACCTTGGTTACTGCATTTTACAGCTTATGTATATATACGAGGGTCCATATATTTCGTATGTATACAGCTGGCATGATTACGTTCTAGTCCTACGTATTTTGGGACTGGGGCATTACATATTTTTGTGGTGGCCCATACAGGTCAAGTTTGCCATTTCGGTAATATGACTGTACCGAACGGGCCTGCAGTATAGGATTAGAGTTTAGAATCTCATTCACCTACTTGACATCCTCCCTTGACTTCAAATTCCGAACTCTCGTTCGACCCCCTTGATTTGCATCTTGCTTGACTCCTCCTACCGTAAATTCTTAGTTTCATGCTTAGTAAGAGGACTACACTAGTATATGCCCATAGGTTAAACACATGGCTAGATGGATTGCATTGACAATTAAATATGCATTGGAATTTTATTTGAGTTATAAAAGAATTTATTTTTCTAGAAAGTATAATTTTAAGGATTTGCTAATTTCAAGTTGGGTAGTAGCATATTACCGCCCCCAAGGATAGTTGGAATTTTATTTTGCTATTACAATGTGGTATACACAAGAGGACAGCTAGATCGCGAAGACAAGTTTATAATTTTTAGAAATTGCAAAATAGTTTATGATTTATTGGGACATGAAACCGATTTGGAAAACATCTTTAAATTGTGACACATGAATTACGATTAAGTTCAAGTTGGATTGAATATGTTAAGGTTTATCTCGAATTTATTAAAGTGTTTTAAATTATAAGTTATGATTTTAATGACTAGAGAACATGAAGGGTTATGATTTACAGTTTGTTAGAGAGCTTGAAGTTTTAAATTGATTCTACGATTTACGAATCATAAGTATTTAATTTTGAGCTTGAAGAGATAATGGTAAAATTTTGTTTGAAATATTTTGGAAGATATGAAATCGACTTGAAGGAAAAATTTAAATATTTAAAATTTGCTCATATGATCTATGATATATAAAGTTATTTAGATTTCGAGTTCAAAGTCTTGATTATGGATATTTAAATTTTGGAAAAAAAGGGAGTAGTTGTGACTTATTGGAAGCTAGATATACACATTTGAAGGATATAGAATTAAATTTGGGAGTTATTTAAACGTTCCATTTTGTAGTATGAATTTCGACGGATAAACTCATTAAATGTTGAGCTTAAGATTTGGAAAAAAGGGGTTATTATTCAAGTTGCGATATACAAGGGTTGTTTCAAGATTTACTAGAGATTTAAATTGTGATTAAAGTTGACCGTCTTAGATAATTGAAATTTGGCGAAGTATCTTGGAAATTTTATTAGGAAAATTTTGAGGAACTCGAAATTTTTAGATCATATATTGGTAGAAGACCAAGAAGCAAGTAAGGTCACCCTAGTGAGATAGAAGTATTCCACATTAGATTGCCATGCCACCTATGACTATGATATTGCATATACACAAGTATAGTTAGTCATCGACCAAACCGATGAACATATCTTTGACTTACCCAACCTTCCCTCAAATCTGGATCATTATTTGTGACCGTCTAATTGTTTGAAACTCAGAAATGATTAGAGTCGTTTCCTTGACCATACCCTCTATAAGACTATTTTTTTTTTCTAGAAACTGTGTCTCTAACTTATCTTAACTTGATCGACGAGATTTTATAATTATCTTATTTCGTGCTTTAACCTTTTTAATTTTTGCATTAATTAGTATCTTATGAAAACCCACTTTCTATTTTTGATCATTCGGCGTTCCCTATCGTGACTTTGATATGTGGAGCACAACACTAGACCTTTTCTTCCAACAAATTTCACATGCAAGACCTAGACGAGCTCATCTTCATGTAGGTATATCATGTCCCACTAAAACATGTCCCCTTGTACTCTATTTTTATGGTACGATTTCGAGTCATAAAGACTCAACTATAACCTATACCATGGTACCGAAATACTTTTGACTATATATTGGACTCGATCTCGACTCAAATTTTTTGGCCCGATTACGATCTACTAAATCCGTTAAATGCTTACCCTTGTGTTTTATCTTGACTGCTTAACCCTTGTCATTTTATTTTCTTGTATTGATTTACTTAGACACATAACACTTTTCACACTCCAATATTAGCAACACTTACTTTTCTCCCTTCCAATTAAAATGTTTTCTCATACTTCACTATGATTTCTCCATTGTTTACGCCGCCTTGTTCCTTGTATGATTCCCTTATGTGAAATAAAATTTGATCATGACAATCTTGGGTTAGTAGAAGATAGATTGGAGAACCCCACAGCATAGATAAATAATAAAGTTGGTACAGATGGGACAGATAGAAATGTGAGATAAATTCGAATCGATGAAGTAAGGGAGAATATATTATGTTATGATGAAACTCGAAAATCGTGAATTTTAAATCTTGTTTTAAGGTAACTATATAATCGAGTGGAAAATCTTCTAAAGTATTGATGGTTTAAGAACCAAATTTATATATAAAGTTTAGGGATGCAAATTTTTGGATAAAGACAATGTTGACATTATGATGATCTTATTTTTCAAGGATAACCAAGTGTTGAAGAAAGAAACCTTATATTTGATTAAAGTTCTCAATTGACTATGAATAGAAAGTTGAGATAAATTTCATTCCTACCATCAAGAACTGAGATTGTTGAATTCAAATTTTCGAGAGAGTGACTAATAAGTATTTTAGAAAAATTTGCAATTATGATGATAGAAGATTGAGTTATGAAGGTATACGGATAGTTTTCGAGAATTATCATTAAAGACGTATTTTGATACCTATGGATGCATTGAGCAACAAATACAAATCGTAGTAAGGAGATTTTAACTTTTACTTGGGCCAATTGGTTGAAAGTGTTGGAATTATAATCTTAGAGGAAATTTTAATTTAGGAAGATATATATAAGTGAGATAGTATAATAGAGATTATGGAATTCAAAATTTGAGACTATTCTATGACGAGATAGAGGAAGTTAGAGCACAGTTATAATCAAAATTTTGGTTAAAATTTCTAAGGGAACGTGGAACGGAAGTAATTCTTGGGAAGAACGATTTATGATAAGTGAATATTGATGATATCAAAGGATTAAGGAGTTTATTACCTGCTTATAAGGTGACCCTTTTTAAGGTAAATGTCAAGGTTGATCGAACTTAGTCATTGATTGATTGTCATGATCGAAATCTAAAACCATCGAAATTTTGTTCTAGTCGATCAAATGATGCCATTGAAATGTCGCTCACCATCCCGTCAAATATTTGCATTCTTGTCTAAAGAATTTCGTACTTTCGTCCGAATAATATTCTTTCTGTCCTCTCGACCCTACCTACCCTATCTATCCCTAAATTTCGAGGACGAAATTCTTTTAAGTTGGGTAGGATGTAAGCCCCCTAAATTTCTATTACGATTTTTTTTATTTAAATTTCGTATTTATTTTATTTTATCTATGCGCAGCACATGAGTCGCTTTGTCGCATTTGCGTGGCGAGCGAGATTCATTTCGTTTTTCTCGACGAGTGCGAATATGTGTCGAGGTACATATGTTAAAAAAAATATTTTATTATATAAATTTTATAAATATTTTTATTTTGGTTATTTTATTCATCGTTTACAAATAAATGGTGATTTGGAAATTTTGGTTTAATATTTGCGAAATGTAAAATTTGTTTATTAATAAATTTTGTTATTACAAAAGCAAGTTATTGATTTAAATATTTAAAGTATTTATAGTGATTTTCGAAATTAATTATTTCCATAAATATTTAACTATGAAAATAATATTTGAGATTTTGTTAAATTTAATATTTGATTAAATAAGATATATAAATAGCAAAAGATTTTATTGACTGAATTTGAAATATTTTAAAATTAGGTATAGAATTAATTTGGATTTGATTTGAATTGGCTTTAAATCTATTTAAATTACATGATGATTTACCTAATTGGGATTTAATTAATCCCAATCCCTATCCAACTGGGAATTTCCACATCCTATAAAGGCAGGTACTCCTCCATAATTCTCTACCACAACCACAGGTGCATCGTGTCTGTGCCTCATCCCCTCCACTATTTTTTCCATTATTTTACAATTCTCCCAACTCCGTCCGACAAACCGGACCTCGACACCATTTGTGTCACGCAGGACACAACCCTAAACCTAACCAGAGTTGACTCCCCGCCACCACAGCCAGCCACTACGACCGACCCTACCCCTCACCACCACGTCGTCCCTGCTCCGCCGGATTTCGGCCATGACCCACAGCCCCCAACTCCATCATCACCACCCCACCGTAACCCGACCCCTGACTTCACCAGAACGCCGCCGACACCATCGCCACCAAGATCACCGCCCTCACCGACGACCCCCCCATCGCGTCCGAACCACCACAGAAAGGAAAAGGAGGAGGAGGAAACCGACTCACCTTCCGTTGCGCCGCCTCCACCAGTAGACGGCCGAGCGCGCATAGCCGCCCTGGCCTCCTCCCTCTGCCGAGTGCTACGTCGAACCACCGCGAGCTCCGCCTCTGGCCGCCGCCTTCTCGAGCCCCGGCCGCCATTGTCGAAAGCGCCAAATCCCTCCGCCGTAAGTCCGCCTCTCCGCAGATCTCGGCGCCCCGCCGACGCCATCAGCCAGCCGATGGCAGGCCACCGTCCGCCCAACAGGCCGGCCCCGCACCGTCAACGTCGCCCGCTTCCCGCGCTCCTCCCCTCCGATCTGACCATGCCAGAGCCCCACGCCATCTCCGCCGCGCACCGCGCCCTCCGCCGGCGTCAGCGCTGGAGCCACCCCGCCGGTGAGTCCCCTTTTTCTCCCGAGCTCCTCTCTCAATTACTCTCTCTCCCGTGAAATTTGGGGAAGGAAGAGTAACAGTGCCTTGTGAGTTTTGTTTTGTTTTGTTATATTATTAATTTATTATTATTATTAGTATTATACCTATACTGTTATTATCTATTATTAGTTAATATTATTATTATTTTTATAATAAATTACTGTTGTTACTATTATTATTTTATTATTACTATAATTATGATTATTATTATTATCCCTAAAGTAAAGGGACTGTATTGTATTAAAGGGCCAGTATAGTTTTATTATAATTATTATTATAATAATAATTATTATTATTATTATTATTATTATTATTGTTGTTCTTGTTATTAGAATAATCATTATTTTTATCACTAGGGTTCATCACTAGCAATATTATTCCATTATAAATTATCTACACATGAAAATTAATATTTTCAAGAGATTATTACTATAAAATTTATCATCTAAAGAGAATATAGTTTTAAAATATTTACTAATTTTTGATCTATTAAATAAATAGCTATTTTTATCTACCAATTATAGTTTTGACCTAAACCGATTTTATTAGAATTTTCAAGTATTTATCTAAAATAAATTTTGGTACCTACAAATAATTTGATCCATAAAATATGGTTTCCATTATTATAAATAAGTTATAATATTTTCTAAGTTTACAGTTTGAAGGATTTTAGAGTTTTTAAGCCTCAAAAGATTTTGTGAAGTTTTAGGTAATATGTAAAATATTTTTATAATAAAAATATTAATTTTAAATACAAAAATATATTTTACTAGATAGCCATGACTGTTTTCTAAATGAGTATATATACATATTTTAAATCGAGAATTATCTTTTACATAAATCAAATCTTCCTCTTAGAATATATGACATTTGACCATGACTAATCACATACTTATTTCTTTCGGATTTTCTCATATCAAACATGGCCACTGGATAGACATGACTTATCGGATTATCGCACCACATCAGGCGTAACACCAGGCAAGATACCTTGCCATTATACTATTTATATTCAGTCTGCATTTTATTATATCACTGTTCATTTATTTGTTCTTGATTACTGTCTGCTCAGTGATATTAGTTGTACCTTGTTATTTACCCTTTGATTGCATATGGACTTAGAGGTAGGGGACTACCACTAGCTTAGTGTATTGCATAAACCTTAAACAGTTATACCACGATGATGTTGTGAGATGAGAAGCATATAGAGGTTCTTGCGTGTGGGCTGTCCCCCATGCGCATGCGTTAGGGCTAACTGCTAATAGAGGCATGTTAGGAGTCTTAGCAGTTAGTAGAGGTACATGGTCGTGGATGCGACTTGACAGGTACATTAGGTGGGAGAACATTACCTGACGTATGGGCTTCTATGCACTTTCCTCATTACCTGTGCGCTCCGCCGGAGACGCATCCAGGTGCCCTCTGACGTTATCCAGAGCGTTATGGACGTAGCCCCTTGCACATGGTACCCTCTGACGCTTCCCGAGCGTTATGGACGTAGGCCCCTGGTGCCCTATATGGGAACTATGCCGATCCTATTTACAGCCAGGCTCATGCGTTGAAGGTTTTTCTTACTGCATAAACACATTAGATGGTTAGGTGACCCTCGTCAATGTCATATCACCCCGTTCCATTAGTAGCTTGGGACAATATCGCATCGCGGTATAGTGTACTACCCCTTGTCCTTGTTTGGTTGTAGGGGTAGTCCACTATTTCGATGATAAGGTATTGGAACTTGTTACGAGTGTGACTATTTACTTTACTTGTGATTTATGACATAGTATATATTCAGTTATGTGGCATGTTGATGTATCTTGTTACGTCCCTCTGAGGACCTGGTTATCTCGCCAGGTGTGTGTTTCGTGATTTTTTGCAGGTGCTCTAGCTAAGGCCATTCCTTCCTTCGTGGAGATTGCTCTTGGACTCGCCATTGCTCTCGCTTGCTAAATTATTTCCTTGTATATTTTCCCATATTTACTTTGGTTGGTAGTTGACTTTGTCTCCGCCCAACTATTGTGTACATGACAAATTCATAGTTACTTTTATATCATATTTTGTGGATGAGATTTAGTACCTTGGTTACTGCATTTTACAGCTTATGTATATACGAGGGTCCATATACTTCGTATGTATACAGCTGGCATGATTACGTTCTAGTCCTACGTAATTTGGGACTGGGGCGTTACAGTATACTTGCCTTGCTCCGGGTGATCGAGAAAGGGTAGTAAAGCTGGATGTCCTCCTGTTATGATTTACAATTAATTAATAAATTAACTAAATCTAACTTGGTTATAATTAATTAATATAAAACCATATGCTAACAATTAATACTAAACTAATTGGTTACTATATTCTAGAGTTCATAGACTTGATTACCCAACCACTCAATAGTAATTAACCATGTTAGCTTTATAATTGACACAAGAATATCCTAAAATATAGAAACATATAACTATGACATTAGCTAAATAACTTAGGCAACTAATAGTTTGTTCAGCTCATCCCAAGCTACTGGATAATATCAATTGGTTCACTGAACCACAGATACACTCAATTTGTCCACACTCCTATAGGTAAATAATACACACACAGAGAGGCAAACATACAACCATCTGTATGTAAAAAGTACACAGGGCTCCCCTGTATGCAGTTACAACTGCACATTGCCTATAGTCAGTAAACACCTTTTTACCCACTGCTATCTAGACACACTAACACTCCAACTGAACGCTCACATGCCCATTCCTTATGATATAGACATGCACACACAAAATCCTCCTAAACTTGATTCACACAGATGTATTTCTCCCCAAGTACACTGACACTTAACCCTCAACCCTTGCTCTTTCTTGTCTGTACAGGGATATATGCACCACTGCACACACAAGTAGCCCCTACCTCTCAACTGACACTCACACTATGTGCAGGAATTTCCTCAGCACTATAGATTTCCCCTACATATTTCTCCTTATGACACCCTAATCCTGGGTGCACACACCAGCCATCTTCCTAATGCTCAACACACAGAATATAGGATGTATCCTACGAAGTTCACTTATGTGCACTCAAACACAAATGCATGTACACTTCCTACTGATATAACCCATCCTACATACTAGTTTTTTGATACTCATATGCATTCATATACACATGGCTGCTAGTTACCTATCTAGCCATTCTCCATACCTAAAACTTGTGCCCACACACAATTGATAGACAATTAGGATACACACACTACACTACACTTACATATGTGCATACTACCTTACAAAAAACTCCCCAATCCTGCACAAGGTCTCCCCTAAATACCTGTACACTCTGAACCTGTAAACAGAACACACAACAACAATCTAACCACTCGATCACATATCTGCTCGCTCTGCTACACTTCAATTGGTCCTCTTTTCCTAACACTCCCTACTAGATACAATACGCTGGACACGAATAATGTACTTCCATGACTCGATCACGCCCTGCCCAATATCCCCGTAAATCATAACTACCAACATGTTCCCCGAGCATCAAGGAGCGCAGAATAATACCTGAGAAGAGTTGAGACTAACTTCGGGTATGATAACACAAGCAATCGTGTCTGATACAGTCATATTCGAGTCCAAACATGAAACAAAACCTGGTCCAAACATTATTACAAACAATTAGAAGGCAGATCAGAATCAAAACTGCTCAGAGTTATACTTGAATTGGAAGGATCCATTGAATCCACTAGATCCAGAAATCAAAATCCAAACACTTGAATTATTCCGATCAAAAGAAAGACAGTTCATTTTGAATGGTTACTTACCAAAAATTAAGAATCTGAGCTTGCTCCTGAGTTCTCAAGTGCTGGAACAGAGTTGATGCTTGTTAAGCTTAATGTCGGAGGCAGTGATTGGTCAGACATAGAAATCATAGAAAAAGGAAAGACTAGAACGTCGATCACCGGAGATGAAGAATGAGGCGATCCTCCGAAGAACTCCTCGTTACCCCGATCTCATCAAGAATTTCTCCTAAAGCTTGGATCGATCACGGGTTGCAACAGAGAAAGGAGAACTGATCTGACCTAGACTGCTACGCGTCGAGATTTGAGTCGTCGAACCACCGAAGAAGAGGAAATCGCCTGGAAGAAACCGCCTCGCCGCCGTTGGTGGTGAGATCGCCTAGTCGTTGCCGGAGAGAAATTTCCTCCTCGTCGTCGTCGTTGGGGTCGTCATGGTCGTCATCGAGAGAGAAAGGATCGATCAATTGGAATTTTTGATCTGGAGGAAAAAAAAATGAGACTCTGATCTCAAATTTCCTCCTAAATAGAAAATTGCACTTTTGCACTTAGCCCCCCCACTCGTAGCATATTACAAATAGCCAAGAAAATTCCAGAAGCCCCCTCCATAAAATGGCTTTAAGAAAAGGGACCGCTCCCCTTTTCACATATTAGAGAATTCAAATAATCAGTTTAGAAAAAATTGGTTATAAGTTTTTAGGGAATGGGGACCACTCCAAATAGATTTTAAAATTAGTAAGTTGCCAAAACTTAAATCTCCTCCAAAATAGTCATGAAATATTTATTAAAAATACTTCATCAAGACTATTATTATTTGAAATGATTGTTAAACTCAAACTTATTATTATTAAAATATTTCTCAAAATAGGGAGGTAAAGTTACAAATCTCCCCCCTTAAAATAATTTCGTCCTCGAAATTCGAGAGATAATCAAAACAAAATCACGATTAATTGTCTTAATACAATCATTTTTTAAAATTTTGAAAACAAAAACAATCAAGCAAACAACTAGGGTATCGCTCTCGCCTCTCGTCCTCGCGCTCCCATGTGGACTCTCCCGGAGTGTGAGGTCTGGTTCCGCATGCACTTCTCTCTCAGATCAAGGATCTCCACTGGCTGCTCCTCATAGGTCAAGCTCGG
This sequence comes from Iris pallida, assembly GCA_029216955.1. Classification (NCBI taxonomy): domain Eukaryota; kingdom Viridiplantae; phylum Streptophyta; class Magnoliopsida; order Asparagales; family Iridaceae; genus Iris; species Iris pallida. Next base: position 74,233 of record JANAVB010023860.1, on the reverse strand, counting down.
CCCACCTCTAGCTCTAAGTAGTCCACCACATGGCTCGGATCTGGGATGTAACGTCGAAGCTGGGATACGTGAAAGACGTCATGTACTCCCTCTAAGCTGGCTGGAAGCGTAAGTCGGTATGCCACCTCGCCAGTGCGTGTCGTCACATCGAATGGCCTGATGTATCTGGGCTAAGCTTTCCGTCTCTGTCAAAATGAATGGTGCTTTTGGTTGGTGGGATCTTCAGGAACACCATGACTCCAATTGCGAACTCTAACAGTCGTCTGCTACAGTCCGTCCAGTGCCTCTGTCGATCCTGTACAACTCTGCAATGCTCCGAGTCTTGAGACCAAGTATGATAATTACACACAAGAAGTTGGAATAACATGATCAATGATCAAGAATCAAATAGGCACGAGATAGAATAAAGTTCCAATTACAACTTAGAGGAGCAAAATCATGAAGACACAACTATTAAGTACGATAAAAAATTCAATATTTTAACACAAGTGGACTAACAAGATAGGGAAAATCATGGTCAGACAGTCATGATTTAAGATCAAAGTTTAGACAAGACACAAACGAAGTATGGAATCAAACTCTGGCAATGTATAATTTTGAGGAATTCAATGATCTAACGATAAAATGCTAGAAAGGAAATTAGCAAGGGTTGATTTTGGAAACGTACGAAATACTCAGGAGATATAGTATCAAATCAGGATGAATATACAAGGATTTGTGATTCTCGAAAACCAATAATCATAGTAAAAAGGGACATGGTTTCTATAGTATCCGATAACACATAGATATTTGAAATCACTTTACTCAAAATTCCTACCCCGCCAGGGTATACTTGGCTGCAGTGAACTTCGGCTCCGTGACTCAAATAACGATATGTAACCGAATATTCTATGCAATATATCCATTTTCAACAACCATCACGAAGCAACCCAAGTGATCACGACATGAAGAATTTAGGACAAGTCTCCATAATACTCGAAACCTATGAATGTCTGAAATTACTTCAACTTAGAGTTCCTGCCCCGCCAGTGCGCTGCTGGCTGCAGTGAACTTTCGGTCTCCACAATCCAGATAACGGCTGCAGCGCGCAACTGTCACGCCCTAGTAGGTCATCGAATAGTCTTTAACTTTATCTATAGAAAATTTCAAGGAATCAAAATGAGTTTCAATAGTCCAAGTCACAAAAATGGTAAGGTTATCTGACTATTAGAATACAAGGGTTTATTAGGTACTAAGAGACGACAAGGGATCCAATCAGTGAGTACAAAAGGGCAACAAGGGAGATTTAAAATTTCAGACAGGGAGCAAAGTTTCAAATTATAACGAAATTTCAACTGATATCTGGAATGGTAACAAGATTCCATATATAGGACATTATCCGAAGGGATAACAGAGTCTCGAAGGATGAACTGAAATAAGGTATCAGATAGAAGAAAAGTTTCAAAACAAGAAATAAAATTCCGTACTGGAAACAAGTTTCAATAAAATCTCGAATAACAATGAAATCTCGAGCAAAAACTTGAATTGAAAACGAATTCTCCAATAAGATACACAGTAAAAAACAGAAAATCAAGTATCAACAAAATCGTGAATAAGGAACAAATCTCGAATAGAAAATCTCAACGAGAAAACAAGATTTTGAATAGTAACTAGAAAACAAGTTTCAATAGGAAAGAAGGTACTGGATCGTAAATATGAAACAAGCAAATCTTAACAGTAAACGGAGTCATAAATGGAGTACGAGTCCCGAAATAAATCAAAATAGGAAGTAGAATCTCAAACAAGCGTCAATAGAAGCGAAGGTTAACGCACGGTTTCAAAATGATATTTCGAGTAGGAATAAATCTTAGATAGTACAAGTTTGATTAGCGAGCAGAATATCAATAATGAGTAGGAGCAAGTATCCCAGAAAATAAGTGAATTCTTGGATAGGAGACAAGGTCGAAACGAATAGTGAACAACAACTATCGAATATAAATTGAAATCATCAAAGAAAATAGACAAACAATATCGAGTAGTGGATTTCAAACAAATATCGAATTGTGGTCTAAAACAAGTTTACCAAATAGAAATCAATATCTTGAAATAAATTTCGAATATCATTCCAGGTTTCAAAAATAGAAAACGAGGAGTTGCAAGAAATGACCTAAATACTAAGAGAAAATTAAGGAAAGACTGGATTGCGAATCAAGATACATGGTTCCTCCAGCCATACAAGAAAAGCCTTCAGTCTTCAGTCCGTCTTCAGTATTTCTTCAGGAACTGGGATCACTTTAAATTCTTTAACTGTCCTGACGTAGGCTGGTCCCTGCGGTAGTGCTCTATGTGATTGTTGAATCTGGAGAGTCGGGTCCCCCTTGTTGTAGTTATGGTGCTCTTCGTGTTCGTCCTTGGGCAGTGTGATCAGCGGTCTTCGGACAATCCTTGACTTGGTGGGCAGACGATCCGCAGAACAAGCATACTCCAGTCTCTTGTAGTACTTGTTGTAGTGGTGCCCTAGGCGGCGGTAGAAATTACAATTGGTTACTGGCTGGATTTGAGTCTGAATCTTTCGCTAATACTGGAGTGCATGGCCTCTGATAGGAATATATGGCTGTTGGCGTGCTGGCTGTTGAGATCTGCTCCCGATGATGCAACTGATGGTGTGACCGAAGAAATGCCGACTGAGTGTTGCGACGCTTTGCGGGTCCAGGCTAGTTGCTGTCTTTGTCATAAGTCTTCATGCTCTTCTGAGTTTCAGCTTTCGGTCTCGTTCTATTGTCTGTGCTATATTCTGGATCTCCTGGATGGTAGCTCAAATCTTTAGAGAAATCGGGTCCTCAAAGGCTTTGATGATCTTCAGAAGAGGTAACTCCAGGTTCTTGATCTGCTTCTCGATACAAGGTATGCGCTCGGTGTCGGGAAAATCTAAGGATTTGAGAGTCTAAAAATCAGAAGTCCTTCCTGGCTCGGAGAGTGTATCCACAAATCTGGCTTAGAAAAAGATGGCTTGCTTCTTCTGGGTGTCAAGGAACTCTTGAAACGTCTCCGTCAACTACGTACTACCCATGGGGATAGTAGGACAATAGAAAATAGTGGAAGCTCGAAACCCTCAAGTGTAGGTAGATTGACCGTTCTGGTGTTGCATGCTTGAATTATCTGAAAAATAGAAAACTGTTAAAATGTCATAAACCTAAAAAACAATAAGTGTTTATTGATATATACCTGATATACTTGATATACCCTTATTCTCAATTTTTCTATGCTGTGATCAAGTTTTCCTAGTGTAATCAAGTCCCCCAATAGTACTATAATACCTAGGTACCATTAGAATAGACCTGCATGGGATACCACTAAAAACATGTCATGATCCGCTCCCGAATAATCGGACACGAGTCAGACACGCCCAGCCTTCGTCGTTAGACACGACAAAGTAAGCTGTACCAAACTAGGAAAATCTAACCAGATAATCATGAATGTATATCACAGCATCTAAAAACGTATCCCAGAATGATCACCATAATCCACAATTCTATGTATATAAATGTACGAGTCATCAAGAATGAAATGTACTATGAATTCTAAAAACAATATCTAAGAGTAAAGCTAACAGTCTAAACCTGAAACCCCAAGCTAAGTCTCATCCTGCTCAGCTAATATCTCGGGCTCTGGCCCATAAAGTAGAGCAATATCCTGCAAGTATACCTGCAATATATCCTAGTCAGGCGGAGCTAAGTATATCCAAGGAAATGAACATGAACATCACAGTATGAACAAGAACAGGAAATATATAAGTACATGAAATGCGACAAGACATGAAACTGAACAGGAAATACTGAAAGTAAATACAGGGAACATGGTAAGAGTCCTGAACATGAAATACAACCTGAACAGAAGTACAACCTAAACATAAAACAACCATGAATCCTGAAATACAACCTGAATCCTTACATATGTAATATTGAAATACATCTAGATTGTGTGATCGGCTTGGGTAGATGCAATGAACATGAAATGGTACGGCTCGGGTCCCGCGTGCACGATGTGGGGCCCAAGCTATTCACATGAATAGTAATAGGGTTTGATCACATATCTATAGTATTTCCCCTCTCCGACACAAGTAATCCATGAAATATGAAACCAGACAATCTTGTGATACATCGTGTCAACAAAGGATACAGGAATGAACATGCAAGACATGAGAAATAAACAAATCCGAGGAGTATACTTGCCTTGCTCCGGGTGATCGAGAAAGGGTAGTAAAGCTGGATGTCCTCATGTTATGATTTACAATTAATTAATAAACTGGCCAAATCTAACTTGGTTATAATTAATATAAAACATATGCTAACAATTAATACTAAACTAATTGGTTACTATATTCTAGAGTTCATAGACTTGATTACCCAACCACTCAATAGTAATTAACCATGTTAGCTTTATAATTGACACAAGAATATCCTAAAATAAAGAAACATATAACTATAACATTAGCTAAATAACTTAGGCAACTAATAGTCTGTTCAGATCATCCCAAGCCACTGGATAATATCAATTGGTTCACTGAACCACAGATACACTCAATTTGTCCACACTCCTATAGGTAAATAATACACACAGAGAGGCAAACATAAACCATCTGTATGTAAAAAGTACACAGGGCTCCCCCCTGTATGCAGTTACAATTGCACACTGCCTACCGTCTGTAAACCCCCTTTTTACATTCTGCTATCTAGACACACTAACACTCCAACTGAACGCGCACATGCCCATTCCTTAGGATATAGACATGCACACACAAAATCCTTCTAAACTTGATTCACACAGATGTATTTCTCCCCAAGTACACTGACACTTAACCCTCAACCCTTGCTCTTTACTGTCTGCACAGGGATATGTACACCACTGCACACACAAGTAGCCCCTACCTCTCAACTGACACTCACACTATGTATATGAATTTCCTCAGCACTATAGATTTCCCCTACATATTTCTCCTTATGACACCCTAATCCTGGGTGCACATACCAGCCATCTTCCTAATGCTCTACACACAGAATATATGATGTATCCTACGAAGTTCACTTATGTGCACTCAAACACAGATGCATGTACACTTCCTACTAATATAACCCATCCTATATAGTTTTTTGATACTCATATGCATTCATATACACATGGCTGCTAGTTACCTATCTAGCCATTCTCCATACCTAAAACTTGTGCCCACACACAACTGATAGACAGTTAGGATACACACACTGCACTACACTTACATATGTGGATACTACCTTACAAAAAACTCCCCAATCCTGCACAAGGTCTCCTCCAAATACCTGTACACTCTGAACCTGTAAACAGAACACACAACAACAATCTAACCACTCGATCACATATCTGCTCGCTCTGCTACACTTCAATTGGTCCTCTGCACCTGACACTCCCTACTGGATACAATACGCTGGACACAAACAATGTACTTCTATGACTCAATCACGCCCTGCCCAATATCCCCGTAAATCATAACTACCAGCAACATGTTCCCCGAGCATCAAGGAGCGCAGAATAATACCTGAGAAGAGTTGAGACTAACTTCGGGTATGATAACACAAGCAATCGTGTCTGATACTATCCTATTCGAGTCCAAACATGAAATAAAACCTGGTTCAGACATTAATACAAACAGTTAGGAGGCATATCGGAATCAAAACTGCTTAGAGTTATACTTGAATTGGAAGGATCCATTGAATCCACTAGATCCAGAAATCAAAATCTAAACACTTGAATTATTCCGATCAAAAGAAAGACAGTTCGTTTTGAATAGCTACTTACCAAAAATTAAGAATCCAAACTTGCTCCTGAGCTCTCAAGTGCTGGAACAGAGTTGATGCTTGTTAAGCTCAATGTCGGAGGTGGTGATTGGTCAGACAGAGAAATCACAGAAAAAAGGAAAGACTAAAACGTCGATCATCGGAGATGAAGAAGATGAGGTGATCCTCCGAAGAACTCCTCGTCACCCCGATCTCATCAAGAATTTCTCCGAGAGCTTGGATCGATCACGGGTTGCAACAGAGAAAGGAGAACTGATCTAACGTAGACTGCTACGCTTCGAGATTTGAGTCGTCGATCCACCGAAGAAGAGGAAATCGCCTGGAAGAAACCGCCTCGCCGCCGTTTGTGGTGGGATCGCCTAGTCGTTGCTGTAGAGGAATTTCCTCGTCGCCGTCGTCGTTGGGGTCGTCACGGTCGTCGTCGTCGTTGGGGTCGTCATGGTCATCGTCGAGAGAGAAAGGATCGATCAATTAGAATTTTTGATCTGGAGGGAAAAATAATGAGACTCTGATCTCAAATTTCCTCCTAAATAGAAAAATTGCACTTAGTCCCCCCCACTTGTAGCATATTACAAATAGCCAAAGAAATTCCAGAAGCCCCCCTCCACAAATGGCTTTAAGCAAAGGGACCCCTCCCCTTTTCACATATTACAGAATTTAAATAATCAGTTTAGAAAAAATTGGTTATAAGTTGTTTGGGAGTGGGGACCACTCCAAATAGATTTTAAAATTAGTAAGTTGCCAAAACTTAAATCTCCTCCAAATAATCATGAAATATTTATTAAAAATACTTCATCAAGGCTATTATTATTTGAAATGATTATTAAACTCAAACTTATTATTATTAAAATATTTCTCAAAATAGGGAGGTGGAGTTACAGGTGATAAGTCCCTCATTTTGGTTATTTGGACTTATCCTAACAATTTATTCTAGTGTTGTTACGTTGCATCTTTTTATGCTAGAATGTAAGTATTGGACAACATCATTTTGAGCATACTAGGCTGTATAAGAACCAAAAAAGTCACGAAACATGGTTTGCAAATTTGTTTAGAACCTTGAAACTCAAATTGATAGGCATCATAAAAATCTTTTAATTTTTAATGTGTTGGCCAATTTTCCTTCTTTCCAAGTTAAAGCATGATCGATCAAGCTAAGTTATTTTCTTTTTACCATCTCCAAAATCCCACATTATCATGATACATTAGATTAATTATATATGTATTACACATTTCGTAAGTATAGTGAAATTAGTTGAAAACACAAATTTATAATTAGGTGTAAAAAGCAATAGTATTTATCTTGAGCCATTCAATTGGAAACCTAATTATTCAATGTCACAAAAATCCTAACACTATCATAATACATTAGATTGTCTATGTAATGCTTTTGTAGCATCGAGCTTTCTTTTATTGGATCAACCACCATGTTAGATCCATCACACCATGTACCATACCATTTGGGAATGGTCGGATCCAAGCTCCATCTTCTCTTATGTCTAGGATACATCACACATCAAATCTATTAGGACAACTGATAAAACCCACTTTCATATTCATAGAGTGACCTCCGTTGTTGCACCTACTACCAAGTTACCTATATCACTAAATTAACTATAGGATTAGGCTAATTCGAAAGTATAAATTAGAATTATTCTAAGATCCAATAGTCAAGTGAATAACTCATTATCGACCAATCTAACACATTATCGCCCTTACCTACAAAATTAAAATCGTATAAAAGATAATTTCTAAATCTTGTTTGAATTGCAAGACATGGACTTCTCATATGTCCCTCTATATTCTAAATTACATATTTGGATGAAGGAAATACAAGAAGTAGATATCCAAAAAGTCACAAGATTTTCTTTGTCCTCCCTCCTTTTCACCTCTCTAACTTCACGTTGTGGAAAAAGAAATTGGGAAGTTTGAAAAGTCATTCAAAGTTCGGTCCAAACAATTAGTTTTTCTTTAATAACTTCCAAGTTTTTGTTGTCTACTTTAAGAGTGTAAGCAAGTATTTTTTGTGCCACTACTTCAACCTTTCAAACAGACAAAAGAAATGTCTAGATTTGCACTTCCGGGTGGAAGATAAAAAAACTTCATCCAAATGATTTTATCTAATGTACATGTTAAGATATGATTAGATTTATGATTAGATTCAAGTCTATCTTTACATATCTCCTATATGGATACTGATTTCTTCTTATTTACGAATACAGATTCATTCTCCTATTTAAATATGGATCCATTCTCCATCTATGTATATTCATAGTGGTATGACTTTTTTATATTATCCATCAATACAACTAATATTGTTGATTTGTTTTATGATATCAGCCTATGGTTTTTCAATCCTAGGGTCATCAAAAATATCCATCTACGTCATGAGACAAGTTTCAAACTCGAGGCATGTTAATTGCTCGGATTCACAACTAGTATTCCACACCCAGAGTTGGAGTCGTTACTCGGCCTAAATCCTCTGCATGTGCTTAAAAAAGAACAGGAAGATGGGAAGCTGCAAGTTCCTATGCTTGGATTGATGGTGACAATCATGGTCTCACCTCCTAAACTACGGCTCGGTAGTGACTCAAGAGAGCTGAACATCATTAAAAATACAACAACAAACATTTGAAAGAAAAGAGGATCATTTTTGTACACAGGGGAGCAATTCTTTCTTAAAGAAAGGTTTCATATAGATTCCTTGGATGCCAGATACTGTTTTAGTAAAAAAATGCCTTTATCTGAGTTATTAAGAGATTTTCTTCCTTATTCCTCTTCCGAGAAGACTCGTGCTCCCACCTCCAGAACTAATTCTCATCTTCTATGTATCTATTGCAGGAAGCCTAATAATTTTGCTATTATCTGCTATGCTCAGCGGCCTGGTCTGATTTGTTCTCACTTCCATAAGCCATGTCACTCAGTGGATGATTGTTTTCTTCTTCATCCATATTTAAAAACCCAATTCTTTGGATGGATAAAGACAAAGGGTTCATCCTCGACGAGCTCTCCACTACCTCAGGCTTATATTTTTATGTCATGCCCCAGTCCCAGAATACGTAGGACTTAGGAAATACATATCATGCCAGCAGACACACTCCATAGAAAAACCCAATTTAATGGACCTAATGGAACGTATCTTAAGTTGTAAAATAAATCAACACATGGCAATCACAGATATCTATACTCATCTACAGATACAAATATGAATTAAACAAGAAATATGACATCATCATGTTGAATAAAGGGAACTGAAATATTGTCAAAAAATGTAATAATAGTCACATGGGGAAAAACAACCCATGGATACAAGTACCAAAATCAAATTTAAAAGAAACACTACAAGTCCGCATCTCTGACATAAAAATAACTACTCTGGAGAAACCTCATCTTCAACAGCTGTTGCCGATGACGAATAAACTCCTGGCCCTATATCTAGACGTCAAGTCCTATGACACAACTATAGAAAAATAACAACAACCAATCCTAGTCCTATGGCACAACTATGAAAACAATAACAACAACTAATCTTAGACGTCAAGTCCTATGACACAACTATAAAAACAATAACAACAACCATCCTAGTCCTACATGCATCAGGGAATCCAGTAACTCTGGAAATCAAAATTAATACACAAGTATCTGGCTAAGAATATGTATCAAATTGCGTGTTGTAGTCCTACATGTCCCAATGGAAAATAATATCCTTAGAATCACAGGAAGTCTCTAGATATCAATACTAGACAACACAACGGTTGAATACACCCAAATACCAATCGAAAGCACGTATTGATATAACAACTAAGGTCCAGGATAAATAACATAAATAACAAAAAAATAAAACAAAATAATATAAAAAGGATACTGAAATGATAGCAATGTAAACTTGCCTAAATTCGTAATGTGTAGATGCAAAAATGCTTCCGTGTCAATGTCTCCGAAATCCAATAAACCTAAACAATTAATTAACTACTTAATTATCTAATCAAGAACTTTTAACACAACTAATTATATAATTTTATTAGTAGCATATGAAACCAAGTCTAGGTACCTCATGGAACCCTTAGATTCTTGGCACAATAACACACATGTTTCTATGAGACATCGGGACCTCGTTCCATTGTTTCCGACTTCCAAAATTTACGGTTAAGTCCCCATTTGAAGGACATACATGTAAATCATATAAAATCATAAAATTATGATTTAAACATAATTTATATTGAATTTAACATTTGAATTCCAGATTTGAAATGTTTGGTACAATTCTTGGTTATGCCTATTTAATGTCAACTAATCTTGTCCAAAACTTGTCCAAAATATTACCAAACTATTCTTATAACTTATATCTATGAATATCATATAAAGACATTAAAATATGATTAAAACTCAGAAAATAAATCATATTATTTACCAAAACCAGCCCCTATTTATGAGCTTTTCTATGTTAGCAATTTAGCCGAAAACCATGTATGTTGGCCCATATTTTCAGGGGTTCATATTTATAATAGAATAACATAAAAATAAATTTAAAATATTTAATTTAGAATAATAAATATCAATAAATTCAATTTTAATAATTATCAACAATCGTTCAAGAAATTATACCGAAAAAGTCTTAAACTAGTCCTACCATAAGCCAAACTATCAACAACCTAACATGTAATCTTTATGGATAATAATATAAAAAAATGATGGCAATATATGGATTTTAGAACCAATAATTCTCAGATTTCTAAAGGAATTATTTTATGGAGATTTGAGAAGAAAAGTTAGAATCTTTACTAAAAGCCTTCGAAAGATTGGTTGTCTGTGCTCTTTCTTGACCAAGAACACAACTCCTTGGTTTGCTTGGCTTGCTATCCCCTTCTTGATGGGTTGAAGGAGATGAGGTGTTAGGATGGGTTTGATGGCAAGGTGGAGTCTTTATGGAGTTTTGGTGGAGATTAGATGAAAGGATGATTGAAACGTTGACTTTGGATTGGAGGAAAAGGTTTTTGATGTAGGAGATGATGGTGGATGGGTTTGTGGGGCTTAGTGTATAGTGTCCCATCCTGCTCAGGTCACCAGGATGAATCGAACTCAACGACATTCAGACTAAGCTATGCAACGGTTTGTTCAAAGTCCCATTCAGTCAATGCCACTATGTTGGCCCATACAGCCATGGTCGAACTGATTTCGATAATTAACTTAAAACTCTGACTTTGATATGAAAGAAAGAAGATTGCAGCAACGTCACAGCAGATTTTTCTACTTTATTCTGTATTTTCTTTTTATTGAGTCTAAAAATTGTGAGTCGGTATCACTAGCAACTTGGAAGACCTTCCTCACAAAACCATATTTCTGACCTAAAACAAAACCCTAATTCTTTTTTTATCCAAAACTTCACAAAAACCAACTGACCTAGAAATCCCCTAGCCGAACTCGGGCCGAGTTCTGCCCGAACTCGGACCGAACTTGGTCCACCCAAATTGCTTATGGTCAGCAGCAAATACATATTCTTTTGGATCTACAACGTTCGAAATTATGAACGTTACTCCTACCGAGTTCTGTCCAAACTCTGCCTTAAAAGTTCCTATAAAAGAGAAGAATTTTTTATTTCTAATCAGTCATTCATTCTTCATCTTCTCTATCTATTTCAAAGTCTTCTTATCTAAAAAAGCTTTAATCTTCCTATTTCCAAGACAACTCAAGTTCTTCTAAGTGTCGATGGTTTTCGATTAGGATTATTCGAGTTGTACAAGCTTTGAGTATAAAAACATTTTTTAGAAAGGTGTTAAAGTTTGATCATGGGCTTTGGATTAAAATTCGGCGGTGTTGAAGTTGGCGTGTTCTTCGGAGTAAAGCACGCAATGTAATCTCTATTTCAAATAGTAGATTATAGCGAGCAAGAGTTCTTGCGAATTGGACTAGTCCTCTTAGAGAGAAACTAGTATAAACTTTGGTGTCTGCGTATTGCTTTCTTGCCTCTACTTACTTATTGCTTTACGTTATTATATTTAAGTTCAATATATCTGCCTTTATCTGCTTAGTTTTTAATTGGAAAATATTTTTTGCTGCACTCTATTCACCCCCCTCTAGAGGTGCCATCGATCCTACAATTGGTATCAAAGCCCGATCCCTCTATAGTTGGATTTAATCTTCTTGAAATATGGCATCATTATACACAAGCAATGGTGAAGGCCAATCTATAAATAGGCTACTCCTATTTGATGGCACAAATTACACGTATTGGAAGACACGTAAGAGTTTTTACATCAAGTCTCTTAATTTTGATTTATTGTCGATTGTCATTGATGGTTACAAGAAACTACTACCTATTGTGGTAGATGGTAATCTAGTTGAAAAACCACATGACAAATATACCGACAATAAAAAGAAATAAGCAAGTCTTGATGCAAAAGCTATCAATGCTTTATTCTGTGCAGTAGATAGAACTGAGTTTAATAGAGTATCAACATGTGTCATATCTCACGAGATTTGAAAACTTCTTGAGGTAACTTATGAAGACACTTCACAAGTAAAGGAGTCCAAAATCTCACGATTAACACAAGAGTATGAGGCCTTCAAAATGAAGCCTAATGAGACTATTACAAATATGTTTACTCAATTTTTAGATATTTTTAACCCTTTATCTTCCCTTGGAAAAGAATACATCAATCAAAAGAAGATTCAAAAGTACTTTACGATTTGACTAAGAACTGGAATCCCAAAGCGACGACTATTATTAAAGGAAATAATCTCACTACAATGACTCTTAAAACTCTCATGGAAAAGCTTATGACACATGAGCTGGATCTTAAGGATTTCGAAGAGCCAACACCAAAAGAGAAGGCATAGCATTCAAAGCTCACCATAAGACAGCCTTCGATGACGAGAGTGAATCTGATAGCTGAGACAATGAGCAAATGGCCCTCATGACAAGGAACTTTAGAAGATTCCTTAAGTATGAGAAGACGAACAGAAAGAAGAAAGATTTCAGAGACGATGAAGAACCAACTGCTACAGCTATAAGAAGACAGGTAATATCAAGAAACTGTCCTGGTATAAGAAAGGGAAGCATGCATGATCAATCAAGTAAGAGAAGAACTTCGACAAGGAATTATGCTAACACTAGCATCTGGTGTGAAAGCGAGACTAATAATTCTGAAGAAGAAGAAAAACCTCACAACACAACAAATCTCTGCTTTATGGCTACAGTTGCTAAGGTAATATTGAATCCTCCATGAGGAATTTACAATTGATGAATTATCTGATGCCTTCAATGATCTGTTAGAAGATTAGAAAAAATGATGGATTTGTACAAAAGCGCCAAGAAAGAGCTAAAATTTATACAATATGAGTTTTCTAAGTAATCTCATATGCTAGAAGATATTAGAAACTCTTCTAGTAACACAGATGAGGTTACTTCTTTAAAGCTGAGTCTATATGACACTCTTGAAAAACTTGAGAAAGCTAATCAAGAAAATGTAAAACTCAACGATCTCTATGAGCTAGAGAAAAAGAAGTATAACATTGCTACTCAGAGAATAGATGTACTCACGACCAAGTACAATGAAGCCTGTGACGTCTCTAAAAAGTTAAGATTAAGCTGGGTAAACAGGTTGTCAAACCTGTAGCTCAAATGAACACAAGTCACAAGGCTAAGCACAAACACATGACCAACACTGCTAGAACTGCTAGAAGTCATACATTTATGTATACTTTTCCATACAAAAAGTCACACACGTCTTCAAAAACACATATACATGATCTTCGAACTCCACCTAGCACTAACACTTCAGCTATATGTCATTATTGTGGTATAAAATGACATGTATCACATTAATACAAGATTAGGAAGCTTGTAGATATGAATGTATATGTTTGGGTTCCAAAAGCTAACAAATTAGGACCCTTAAGAAAGTGGGTACAGAGGTTACAACTTTAACTTATGTTGTAGGTGGATTTTCCTCCTCCCACTAGAAGTAAATGGATCCTCGATAGTGGCTGCTCTAGGCATATGACAGGTGACAACACATTGTTTGCAACTCTATCGATGAAGAAAGAAGGCTATTTCTCCTTCAGAAATAAATTGAAAGGACATATAATTGGAATTGGCGACATAGGTACTTCTCTCTCACCCATTATTAAAAATATATTTAGTAACAGAATTAAATCATGACCTGCTAAGTATTAGTCAATTGACTAATCATGGTTATGGAATTAATTTAGTTAAGAATAAATGCTTTATCAATGATAAAACTTCTGGAATACTTTCCTTTGAGGGAATAAATACAACATATATGTATTATCTGTTAGAAAATACTAACAACACAGGAAAGTGTTTATTCACAACTCAAAATGAAAGCTAGGTATGGCATATGCGTCTTGGACATGCGAACATGGACATTATTGTAAGATTATCCTCAAAGAAACTGGTAGAAGGACTACCTGATATCATATTCAATAATGATATAGTCTGTGCCGAATGTAAAAAGAATAAGGCATCTAGATCATCTTTCAAATCAGTAAATGTTGTAAGTATCTTTAGACCACTGCAATTATTACAGATGGACTTGTTTGGACGATGTAGAGTCGCCAGTCTTGGCGGTAAGCTTTATGCTTTCGTAATAGTCGATGACTATTCAGGATATACTTGGGTTTACTTTCTTGTAAATAAAAATAAGGCATTTTTCTGAATTTGTGTCTTGTGTAAATAGGTATAAAATGAAAAATGATTTATGATCACTCGTATTCGAAACGATCATGGAGGATAATTTGATAACCATGACTTTAAAACATTTTATGACTCACATGGTTTATCACCTGAATTCTCGTATCCTAGAAATCCTTAACATAATGGCATTGTGGAAAGTAAGAACAGAACTCTTGGCGATATGGCCAGAGCTATGCTTAACTAGCATAATCTTCCAAAGTATTTTTGGGCTAAAGCTGTTTATAGAGCATGCCATGTTTTGAACAAAGTTCTTATTATAATGCCCCACTCCGTACGAGGCATTTGGTTTGCTTGTTGGATGCGATCAGAATGTTGGACTGTGACTTGGGTTGGAAATCAGAAGAATTGAGACTAATGCAGTCTCTCTTAGCTGGCTAGACGGAATGGGTATTGGAACGTGGCTCGCTGGTGGAGCTACGCTTAGTGGGAACGTGTGCGATCGGAATAAGAAGATCCTTTTTATGCAAGTGAATGGAACTGTCCTTCCTCCTCCTTACTTATTCATGCCTAATAAAATAGAGTAATGTGATGCTATAAATTGTCCCTAAATGTCCCATGTTTTAGTTCCTGGATAATAGAGATGCTTATATTGCCTAATATTGAAATAAAAAACATATAAACATTGAACTGCTGAATGAATCACACTTGAACTTCTAATGTGACTTGATGCCTGAGAATGAATTGATAATGCCCCTTATGTTTAATGTTTCTGAAACAAGTGAAACATTTGAATTATGAGATGCCTTGTGAATGATACATGAGAAATAAACTGGCACTGCTATTGACTCAATAAACTGAATAAAACTAGAATCATGTACACCCTGTGTAATGTTGCTAATAGATGTAGATTGTTGCCTGTCTTCTTATAAGCAATGAATGAAATGCTATATGTCCCAATAAGATGAATGAAACGCTGTTTGTTCCTTGTTGAAAGAATGCTATGAGAAATATTACAATGAATCAATGTAATGAGAAATAATAAGGCTTGGGATAGCTGAGATTACTAAGTAGAAATGATGAAAATGATAAGTCGTTGAATACGACATAATGAGGTGAGATAATACAATGTTGCCTTTACTTATTTTAATATTTTAACAAGCAACTCAAAACATGATCGAGTCGGATACGCATTCGCATGGTCATAGGACAACTTGTATACAATATATTGTTTCCTCGAACAGTACCCACGACGGTGGGACCGATTCAGCCTAGGAGGAAATGTTAACGTGCTTTGGTGGCACGTGGTATCGGAACAATCATTCGGGCTAGCAACCCAGTGAATGTCACGTCGCATACCCTACGAAGTCCTATATGGCAACGTCCGAAATAGTTATATAAAAACACCAGTGATTATGTAGTCAGGATGCATGATAATGAATGTTTTATGCATACAGAGTAAGTATATCTAACCTGTATTTGATACAGCTACGAGGAGTCGGCTATCGGTAAGAAATCCCTTAATGTGATTTGTTCAACATATGTTGGTTTAACTTACATGCTTAACATACTAAATGTAATGATGCCAAAATGATGCCCTTCCATAAGAATTTTAATAACATGTTAAAGATGTTAATGCCAATGTTGCCTCAATAATGCTTAACATGAGAACACAAAGTGTGCTAGAATGATGCCTTACTATGAACACTACTTAATCATGACTTACATATAAAACTGTTGCTATAGAAGAGAAATGTGAGAACATATGTTGTCCCTCAATTACTGTTGCTTCCACAAGAACAATACTACTACAAGTTTACATGTCTTTTCAATGAATACTGCTTGAACTGTAAACTGATGCTAGGCCCCAACTAGAAAGATCACTCTAATGAATGCTTGCTAAAATTGACCACTTAGTATCGGTTTAGGCGAGTGGGTTGGATTTTGCTTGTCAGTACATAGATGATGTACCGACCCACGTTGTGGGCACTCTTTTTAGGTGCTTGTACTTATGAAGTTTTGTACACGAAGATTGGCTTGATCTGTCCTACGATATCGAGGATTTGTTGGGCATGTAGAAGCTCTCCTTCCAAAAAGATGGTCTTCTGTCTATAAAGGGCATAATGTATGGAACATTGTAATCAGTTGTACCAGTGAGTTGTAAGCCAAGTCGGTATGTCGAGTTGTAATCCAATATATCAAAGTATTAAATATAATCTTTATGGCATTTGTGCAGTTGGCTATCAATGTAAAGTGAGATGTTTGTAAACTTTGTATTCCCTTACCAGTCTTGTACTCTATTTTCAGTTATCAATAAAGATAGCTCATTTCTACATATCTCTGTACGACTTCTAGTTTTTGCTTATTTTTGTTGCTACCATTCAAATAATGTGTTCTATTCAATGAGTAAGAACATCCTCATTATCTTCAATTTGTCTACTTTTGTCGCTGTAATGTGTTCTTATTTGAAGATTATCAATTATATACCGTCTTTACCTTGTACAAGTGTAATACCAGACTTGTACGGCATCACACCCAAATGAAGACGATCGATTCTAAGAGTTAAATGCGAATGAAATGACTCTACAGAATTGGGGCATGACAAATTGGTATTAAAGCACAGCTTTACGTCCTTGGTCTCTTATTTGATTTATTTTAAATCAAAGTTGCATAAGCTAACCAAAGTTGCTTCCACAATCACTCAACGTTGCTTCCGTGATTTGATCAAAGATTGCTTCCACGATTATGCTGTTGTTGTTGCTGTAATCCTTTAAGTTGTTCGTGTCTTAAAGTTGTTGGCCCTCTTGGCTGCTCACTGGATGTTCCATACAATAAGTCTAAATATATTGTGATGCCCATTAATGAATAATTGTTGTTTGTTTGGACACTAATGACCCAACAATGACTCGATACCATAATATGCTATATTAAATGATGTTCAAAATGTGGGAATAGAGAATTGTGGCTATGTATGTTGTAACATGCTAAGAATTGTATGTGATATTGGAAAAGAATAGTGAATGAAACAATTGATGGATAGGTTCAATAGAATTGATGAGTTGACTCATGTGTGTTGGCTAGTGCTTTTGAGACCCTAAGAATGTCGGCTTGTGATTTATGACCCTGAGATGTTGGCTTTGTGATATGATCAGTTTAGATCACGAATGTCCGGAATAGTCTTGGGTTTGGTATGGTTTGGGAATAGCTTCATTTTGAGTGGTATATTGCCTCTACCACTTCAGAATGAGGTGTATCGCAACCCTTTTTGTAGAATGACAATCAGTCTATCTATGAGTATTGGGTAGTGCTGAGACTTAGCTGGGAGTCATGCCTTATTGCTAGATGGCTTGAGTGTCCCTTGATGGTGATGTTATGCTGGTAGCGAGATTGTTGGAAATTGTAACTGGTACCTTGGTTAGAAATTGTTTAGTCAAGTGATGACTCAGACTAGTAAGACGATTAGTATGCTATGGATAAATGGAATTGGTAAGAGAATGATGTTGCTTAGAACATTGAATGCTGATTTCGATTGGTTGGATGCAAATCATGTGTGGCTATTACAAGTTGGTTGCTAAGTTGAAAGTTTTGAAAGTACTGTCGATGACTCGAATGAGTATTGGAAATCTATGCTATAGCCCTAAGTTGTAATAAGATGTTAACCCATATTGACCGCCGAAGGAAAAAATTAGTAAAGTTTGAGTTTGAGCTTGCCGAGATTGATAAGCATTGCATGCGTACATGTATACTGAAGAATTGAAGTGTATCCTAGAAGTAACAAGTAGTACCTCGGAATACTTGTTGCATAGAGAATGGATAATTGATATGTGAATTGTCGGATTGAATAAAAGGAACTATTCGACCCTTGCGGTATAAGATTTTATAAATGTTTACAAGATTTTGATGGCTGGAAAACAAATGGGATTGAGAATCGCAAAATGTGTTGGATAATATCGGTATAGACGGCTGTCGGTTGGGATATAGATTGCTGGCTTATGACTTAGTGGTATGACTTGTCATACAAACCGAATAGTGAGATTCTATAGTGTTGTTGTGACTCTATCAGAATCAATGACCCTTGAATAGTTAGCCTCGGTATATAGATCCGTGTGGGTACGAAAGAATTAGAATAAAAATTGGATCATTAGAGAATTTACTTGATGGATTATTAGATCATTGGCAATTATATGTCGGGTCGGGATTTGACCGTAAAGTTGCTAGATCGATCTTAGTCAATCGTTGGATAAGTCTAGAATGAGCCTCTGTGGGAATTAGTTCCTTGAAATGACCCTAGATAGATAGACTTGACCCTAGCGACTGTAGACTGCATAACCAATTGTCGACAATGGTGATTAGTTGTTCAGATTGTTGATACCCATAGGTTTGGGTAGAGTTCTTCAGAACTGTCGGTTGCTTGTTGGCACTAAGAATAAGAAACTAGTATAACCCTAGTAGCCGTCCACTCTAGGAAAGTCACCAAGTGAATAGGTTTAGCTGTCGGTATAGCTAGCCTTAGAGACTTGACCGAATAATAGGGTGACCGTTGACGACCCGTAGGATAACCTTTTGGTATTGAATGAAAGATGGTGATGAGTATGACCTAATAAAGTATATGTTATAAGTATATGCTTCAATATGAACCTTAGATATGTTTGACCCTTATGGAGTAATATGTCGGCCTTAGCGAGAACGGGAATCGTGGGATGAGACTTGAGTTGTATGTATTGAGTAGTGAATTATTCTATGAGATAGAATTGACTGCTCATGATGGAAATGTTGGATCGATATCTAAAGTCGGGTAGCTGGGTTAACCTTGACTGTCGCATAGAATTATACCCTTGGCTCGGGTAATCGATAGTGGGTGACTTCAGATTGTATCTTTTAGAAAAGATGAATTGCCTCGGTGAGAAGCATTATTGGATTCAGAAAGGAATAGAATTGCATATTGATTATCGTGAACTCTTAGTAGATTGGCTCTAAGTTAGACCCTTGGCCCGAATGTTAGAAATATTATGCTTGGATAAGGAACTTATCCGAGTTGTCCCTGATATTAAGTGTTGTGGCTTGAAAGATAGCGATTGTGGCGAGCGAACGAAACAATAAGTCAATTAAAAGGATGCTAAGTCGAATTTGGGAAAAAGAGTTACAATCGTGGCTTATCGAATCGTACTAACATGGAAGTTGGCTGAAGTACGTATATTTTGGGGACGCCTAAAATATGTGTATGGATCCAACCGAAGAGATAGTTGCGACAGAGATAACACTATAGAGGGAGCTTATTGAATCGTACTAGCACGAACTTTGGCTGAAATGCATGTATTTTGGGGACGCCTAAGATATGTGTATGAATCCAAATGAAATGGTAGGCTGCAACGAAGATAACAATGCTGGAAGAATATTGGTGAATCAAGAGAAGTACAAACACTTTGGAAAAGAGAATGACAAATTGAATCATTTGATGAGTTAAGTGGTACACTAAGATAGTAATTTTGAGATGACCGAGTGTGCTGAAATAAATATTGAATTAAAGTTTAATTAGTAACTTGTTGTGACTAAGTGGATTAGTAGAATGAGTTGTTCCCTTCAGGTTCGAGGACAAAACTTTTTTTGAGTGGTATATTATGTATATCCGGCTCCGTACGAGGCATTTAGTTAGCTTGTTGGATGTGATCAGAAAGTTGGATCGTGACTTGGGTTGGAAATTAGGAGAATTGAGACTAATGTAGTCTCTATTAGCTAGCTAGATGGAATGGGTATTGGAACGTGGCTCGCTGGTGGAGCTACGCTTAGTGGGAACGTGTGCGATCGGAATAAGAAGACCCTTTTTATGCAAGTGAGTGCAACTGTCTTTCCTCCTCCTTACTCCTTCATGCCTAATAAAATAGAGTAATGTGATGCTATAAATTGTCCTTAAAAATCCCATGTTTTAGTTGCTGGATAATAGAGATGCTTATGTTGCCTAATATTGAAATGAACAACAAATGAACATTGAACTGCTAAATGAATCCCACTTGAACTGCTAATGTGACTTGATGCGTAAGAATGAATTGATAATGCCCCTTATGTTTAATGTTGCAGAAATAAGTGAAATATTTGAATAATAAGATGCCTTGTGAATGATATATGAGGAATGAACTGGCTCTGCTATTGACTCAATGAACTGAATGAAACACTAGAATCATATCACCCTGTGTAATATTGCTAATAGATGTAGATTGTTGCCTGTCTTCTTATAAGTGAATGAAATGCTATATGTCCCAATGAGATGAATGAAATGTTGTTTGTTCCTTGTTGAAAGAATGCTATGAGAAATGTTGTAATGAATCAATGCAATGAGAAATAATAAGGCTTGGGATCGTCGAGATCACCAAGTGGAAATGATGCTAAATGATAGAAATGATAAGTCGTTGAATACGATATGATGTGGTGAGATAATATAATGTTGCCTTTACTTATTTTAATATTTTACCATGCGACTTCGAAACACGATCATGTCGGACACACATTCGCATGGTCATAGGACAACTTGTATACAAGGTATTGTTTCCTCGAACGGTACCTGCGACGGTGGGACCGATTCGGCCTAGGAGAAAATATTAACGTGCATTGGTGGCACGTGGTATCAGGACATTCATTCGGGCTCGCAACCTGGTGAATGACGCATCGTATACCCTACAAAGTCCTATATAGCAACGTCCGAAATGGTTATATAATAATACCAGTGATCATGTAGTCAGGATGCACACTAATGAATGTTTTATGCAGGCAGAGTAAGTATATCTGCTAACTTATATTTGATGCAGGTACGAGGAGTCGGCTATCGGTAAGAAATCTCTTAATGTGATTTGTTCAACATATGTGGGTTTAACTTGCCGGCTTAACATGCTAAATGAAATAATGCCAAAATGATGCCCTTCCATAAGAATTTCAATAACATATTAAAGATGTCAATAACAATTTTGCCTCAATGATGCTTAACATAAGTACACCAAGTGTGCTAGAATGATGCCTTACTATGAACGCAGCTCAATCATGACTTATATATAAAACTGTTGCTATAGTAGAGAAATGTGAGAACACATGTTGTCCCTCAATTACTGTTGCTTCCACAAGAACAATACTACTACAAGTTTACATATCCTTTCAATGAATACTGTTTGAACTGTAAACTGATGCTAGGCCCCAAATAGAAAGATCACTCTAATGAATGCTTGCTAAAATTGACCACTTAGTGTCGGTTTAGGCGAGTGGGTTGGATTCTGCTTGTCAGTACATATGATGTACTGACGCACATTGTGGGCACTCTTTTTAGGTGCTTGTGCTTGGAAAGTTCTGTACACGAAGATTGGCTTGATCGGTCCCACGACATCGAGGATTTGTTGCACATGCAGAAGCTCTCCTTCCAAAAAGATGATGTCTTCTGTCTATAAAGGGCATAATGTATGGAACATTGTAATCAGTTATACTAGTGAGTTGTAAACCAAATCGGTATGTCGAGTTGTAATCTAATGTATCAGTATCAAATATAAACTTTATGGCATTTGTACAGTTGGCTATCAATGTAAATTGTGATGTGTTGTAAACTTTGTATTCCATTACAAGTCTTGTACTCTATTTTCAATTATCAATAAAGACAACTCATTTCTACATATCTCTGTACGACTTCAAGTTTTTTTTTGCTTATTTTTGCTGCTACCATTTAAATAATATGTTCTATTCAATGAGTAAAAACGTCCTCATTATCTTCAATTTGTCTGCTTTTGCCGCTTCGATGTGTTCCTATTTGAAGATTATCAATTATATACCATCTTTTCCTTATACAAGTGCAATACCAGACTTGTACGACATCACGCCCAAATGAGGACGATCGATTCCAAGAGTTAAATGCGAGTGAAATGACTCTGCGGATATATGCAGATGACATAATCTTCAGATCAACAAATGAGATGCTATGTAACGAGTTTGCTAAGTATATGCAGAGTGAATTCGAAATAAGCATGATGGGAGAACTAACATTCTTCCTCGGGATACAAATTAAATAAAGTTCACAAGGGATATTCATCAATCAAGCAAAGTATACAAAAGACCTGTTAAAGTAATTTGACATGGATAACGTCAAACCAATTAGAACTCCTATGGCAATGTCTACAAAACTTGATATAGATGAAAGTGGTACACCAACTAAAGTGCATAAGTACATAGGTATGATTGGTAGTTTACTATACCTAACTGCTAGTCGATTAGATATTATATTTTAGTATGCTTATGTGCTAGATATCAGGCTTGTCCTAAAGATTCATATATGAGCGTCGTTAAGCGTATCCTCCGATACCTTAAAGGTACTTTGACGAATGGTCTATGGTATTCTAAAACCGATTCGTTTGACCTGATAGATTACTCGGACACGGATTTTGTTGGATGCAAGGTCGATCATAAAAGTACCAGTGGTACCTGTTATTTTCTAGGAAAGTCCTTAGTCTCCTGGTTTTTTAAGAAGCAAAATTTTGTTGCATTATCGATAACCGATGCTGAATATATAGCCATATGACGTTGTTGTGCTCAGATTTTATGGATGAAACAAACTTTGGAAGGCTATCAGTTATCTTATACCCACATCCCTATCTACTGTGATAACACCAGCTCAATAAATCTCACGAAGAATCCTGTATGTCACTCTCGCACGAAACACATAGAGATTAGACATCACTTTCTTAGACACCAAGTAATACAGGAAGATATTAGTTTAGAATTTATTGACACTGAGCATCAATTAGCTGACATCTTCACTAAGCCCCTAGCTGAAGATCGTTTCAACTACATACAAAGAGAATTAGGAGTTTTGGATGTTACAGTCATATTTTGGTTATAAGTCGAAAGGACCCTTCTGTCACATAGGTGTAAATAGCCTTAAGCGATATTGTATACTACTGTTTGCCATGAATTATAAAAGAACAAAACAATTATATCGGAGGACTGGACTTTTACTTCACAATACAAACTCGCTTGTACAAAAAAAGCCTAGGGACGAAAACCTAGGTACAACAATCTAAGTACAATTGTTTATTTTAGATTCTGGGGGGTGACGGTAGAGGCTCGGGAAAGCGACGGCAGCTCTGCCTTACTCCTTGGACGATCGGATGCAGCCTTGGCTCCGGAGAAGAAATGCTCTCAGGATGCCCTCTGTGTGTGCCTTTGTCTCTCTGCGCTCTCTTTTCAGGTCTCTCTAGGTGCTCTAGTGCTCTAGAAAATCTCCTCCTTTTCTTCCTTTTTTTCTGCAAGAGAATGGCACCTTGCTATTTATAGGAGTGGAATGCGATCATTAGGGTTTGCAAATGATTGCCTCCTTGAGGAGTCGGCGGTTAAAGATCAATTAATCTGGGCCATTAATTCTGATTGTAGCAAATCTAGGCAATTAATGTGGATTGCATCAAATCTCTGTGGGTAATTAATGATGATTGCCATAATTCTCATGATTTGTTATGCCAAGCTCGGATCTCCCGCCACGTGTTTAATTTGCATGATTACAAATGATCTGATTTGATCCCAGTTATTATGAGGATGGCACTAAACTTGGTTGTTGGGATTTGTTGATGAATCTTGATCGATTTGATGCCACATGTCCTACTATTATTATGCTGCTAACTGTAGGGATGCGGGAAAAACTAATCTTCTGCCATGTGTCTTAACCTCGAGCCACTTAGAAAATTTGAACCGCATGAGGATTGTTCCCTACTGAGCTGCATAAGACTGGCCACGTATGGAAATAATCTGAGCCGTATGAGCGTAGGCGACCGCACGATGGGTGGCTTCTCAGTGAGCCGCATGAAGATAGTCCTCGTGAGTCGCATAAGGTAGACCCTGCCTGAGCCATATGAGGTAGCCTCTACCTGAGCCGCATGGAGTGGCCTCTGCCTGAGCCGTATGCGACTGTCCACGTGTCAAGGCCGCATGAAGAATTTTGGGGTTTGATGGATTGTGTCAGAGATTTCCTTCATTTTCCTAGGAGTCTACTATTATGACAGAGTCATTATTGCAGCTTTATGTCAGAGCCGTCAGTTCTCCTTTATGTCAGAGCATTAAATAGGGCCTTTGCTTAATGGCCAATTGTAGAAGCAAGCCGCAGAAGGCCACGTGGTGTTGCTTGAGCCGCATGTCCAAGTTGGTGACTTTTGAACCGCATGATGCTCTTGAGCCGCATGAAGCTCGTCTATTTTTGAATCGCATGGGTTTTCCTGTTCTGAGCCGCATGGGCAATCATGTTCTTTTCTATACTTCTACAAGACCCCCTTCAAAGTTTTTAATTTGCAAAATTAAAATACTTTGAATAAGAAGCATGGCTATGTGAGCTCCGCTGGCCGCATAGGATGCTCTGGCCGCATGAACCTCTTTGCCGTATGGCCTATCTAGCTGCATAAATTTCCTAGACGCATGGGCTCCTTGCCACGTGTGCGTGTCATTAATTGCCTTTAATTCATTTTAGAGCTGTCTTTGGGGGAATCCCAAGGGTCAGTTCATTAAATCTTTGGATTTTATGCCCTGGGTGAATCTCCTTTATGAGAGAGGGGACGAAATCTGAGGAGTCGGTTTTGTTTTGCCTGCAGCATACGACCTGGAGCGGTTATTGGTCTACGTGCCCCCCTCTTTATCCTCCTATAAATAAGAGGATTTAAGAGAAGAAACTTCTTTACTCTCTCCTTCAATTTAAACCTTTCCTATCCCGATTGTCATCCTCTTCTTCGATCATCGATGGATCCCAAGAAGACTGTTACGGCGAATGGTAAGAAGGCGGCGTCTTTGTCGGCTGCGGCGCCCGAAGCTCACTTCGACGTTCGTCCTGCTGTTAAGGGTAAGGATTTGGGAAAGTCATATTCTTCGAAACCCTAACGACGGCTCTGTTGCATGCTTTATGTACAAGCCTTTAATGCAAACTGTTTCGAGTTGTATGGGCCGCATACATGTCCCATATCCGAGTCGTATAGGGGTATACCCCATGTCTGAGCCATATGGGAGTTGTCTTAGTGGGCCGCATGAGCACTTCGTAAACCGAATCACATAATGACCTGTCGATCAGATCCGCATGAGTCCCCTGCGTAAGGCTCTGATCATCTTTTGACTTTGTTTCTTTTTATCTTTGATTCTTGCAGCAACCCTACCGAAGGCTGAGATCATTGTGAAGGAAGAGTTGTTGCCCCCTTTCAAACAAGATTCATCGCTTGTTAAGGAGGAGGTAACACCGGCAGCGGAGGAACAGAAAGGAGAGCTGGCACCCGTTGTTGTAAAGGAGGAGCCCCAGTCTGATGGCGGTAGTACTGGGAGTTCCGATCCTCCTATTTCGGACGAGGATCTTGCTCAAGTACATCCGTCATATGCAAGATGGTTGAGGGATTGGTATATGCGTCCCCGCAACTAGGATTCGTGAGCTCTCACAAATGTCCGTCTTTGTTTTGATACTTCTGTCTGTCTTTAGCTGCGGTTTATGTCTTGCTTCTTTTGGACATCGATGGTATGTAATCTCTTTCCTTCTTATCTGAATGAAATAATAGAGAACTTTTCTGGCTTACTCATGAGATGTAGTCATGTGAATGTAACCAATTTTGAATGGCCGAAATACATTCGCTCCATTCTTTGCTTGTAGTAGTTGTCCCAATGGAAGACTTTTGTGGACCTATTATCCTTGGCGTACCCTGGTTCTGGATACGGATAATAAGTTGGGAGAGAACCAACATACTTACTCAGAGGTAATGAGGACATGACAAATATGAGGGTTTCTTCGATGGAGCCTTCCCACTCAGAGGTTATGAGGACATGGCAGGAGTGGGCTCAATGAAGGGGTACATAAAATGACTCAGAGGTAATGAGGACATGGAAGTTCTATGTGGAGGGGTGATTTGTTTTTGACGGAAGTGAAACGACTCAGAGGTAACATCGACGTGGTCATTTTGGAAATTTTATGGATCTGTTACCCTTTTTGTGCACTGAGAGTGCGGGTAGTGGATCCTGAGGAGGAGCCCTTTCAGAAGAATAAGTTCAGAGGTATGGTCATACATGACTTACTATCTAAAAGAGTGACCGGAATGTAAGTTCAGAGACACCTGCGGGTACATAACTCGATGATCTGGGAGAGTTGGAGTCGGCATGTGAGTTCAGTGGTATAAAAGAGTACATGACTCAGCGATCTGGAATTTGGAGAATGTGAATTCAGCGGTATCGGAGGGTACATAACTCAGCAATCTGGGATTTTGTGAATGTGAGTTCAGCGGTACCGGCGGGTACATAACTCAATAATCTGAAATTTCTGGAGGATGTGAGTTCAGCGGTACAGGCGGGTACATAACTCAATAATCTAGAATTTGGAATATGAGTTCAGCGGGTACATAACTCAATAATCTGGAATTAGGAGAATATCGTTTAGACATAATATTTCTTCAGGAACTTGCCGTTGACGGGCAACATGAGCAAGTCTCCATTTTGTTTTGTGAGGCGGTAAGCACCGTTGGAGAATACGACCTCAATGATAAATGGACCTTCCTATTTTGGCTGGAATTTTCCGGCGGTTTTGTGAGTCATGATCATTGGCCTCCGAACAGCCAGAACGAGATTGCCCACTTGGAATGTTCTGATTTTAACCTTCTTGTTGAAGGCTCCGAAGATGCGTGCTTGGTATAGCTCGATTCGTTGCTGAGCCAAGAGGCACTTTTCATCTAAGGCCTCCAACTCTTGTAGCCGGCGACGATAGTTATCGTCTGTCATCAATTGGTAAGTAAGAGCGACGCAGAGCAAGGGTATTTGAGTCTCCAATGAGAGAACTGCCTCACTTCCCTATACCAGGGAGAATGGTGTATTCCCTGTGGCTGTTCGGACTGTGGTACGGTACGCCCATAAGCATTCACCAAGCTTCTCGTTCCAGTCGCATTTGTTGGATGACACAAACTTCTTGAGAAGTTTGATGATTGTTTTGTTGAATGCTTCTGCCAACCCATTCGCTGCCGGATTATATGGTGTTGAAGCAATATTCTGGATGCGGTTCTTGTCGCAGAACCGATAGAAGGCATGGCTTGTGAACTGCGAACCATTATCGTGGATGATCCTTCAGTCCAAAGCGATAGATGACGTGATGCTTGAGGAAGCTGATCACGTTTGAAGTCTTTACTTCTGCAAGTGGAACAGCTTCCGCCTATTTGGAGAAGTAATCTGTGATGGCGAGTATGAAGCGATGTCCTCGAGAAGAAGTTGGAGTGATTGGACCGATGATATCTATTCCCCATGCTTCGAATGGCCAGGACGCCACTATCGGATGTAGAAATTCGGATGGTTGGTGGATAAAGTCCGCATGAACTTGGCAGGCTTTGTATTTTCTTGCATAGTCTAACGCATCTGCTACCATCGTGGGCCAGTAATAGCCCATTCGGCGAAGACGATCTTACAATTTTGGGCCAGGCTGATGGGCCCCGCAGACACCGTCATGAGCTTCGCGTATGGCTTCTGCGTTTGACAGACATCGAAGCAATAATCCATCGTAGGATCGATGATACAGCATTTTCGTCTCTGTATCGTAGAAGAATCTGAGAGAACGCCTTCTGATAGAGGTGGCTTCCTTTGGGTCCTCCGGCAGAATATCATAGACTGCAAAATCAATGAATGGTTGTCTCCAGTCTTGTGCTTCGTCGATCGTCTGAGCAGAATAAATCACCACGAATTAAACGTTGTTCTTGGGACAGACCAGTTCATGGCCTATCACATCCACCGATTGATAAGCATAGTTCAGAACCGCTAGGGAAGCGGCAAGGCCAGCTAAGGCATCGACTTCGATATTTTGGAGTCTGGGAACATGTTCGATGAAGAACCCCTCGAACAACGAGATGATATTGATCGCTATTTGGTGATAGGGGATCATGTCTTCATGGCGGACTTCGTATGAACCCCGGATCTGATTGACGATTAACTGTGAATCGTCGTATGCTTCAAGATATTCTACATCCAGCTCTCTTGCAAGTTGGAGGCCAATGACTAAAGCGTTGTACTCGGCCACATTGTTAGAGCAGGGTTCTGTGAGGGAGTAGGCGCGATTGATCACCAGTCCGAAAGAAGAAATTAGCACCACTCCGAATCCGACGACGATGTTGTCCTTAGGTCCGGTCCTTGAGGCGTCGTCGAAGAACATTCTCCATATATCCTCGTGAAGGTCGCATGCGAGTCGGCGACCTCATTTAGGATGTCTTCGTAATTCTGGCCGACTCCGGCCTGGGTGGGCTACTAAAAAGTCTGCAGAGCTTGGCCTTTAACAGCCTTTTGCGGGAAAAAGATCATATGGTAGGGGGAGAGTAATATCGCCCATGTAGCGAGGCGAGAGCTGAGTGCCCCTGGTTTCTTCATGAGGACCTTGAGGGGGTTGACTCGTGATATCACATGTATGGTTTGCCCCGTGACTTAGTGTCGCGTCTTTTGAATGGCGAACACCAGGGCGAGGCATTCCTTTTCCACGGCGGTATATCGGTGCTCTGGCCCAATCATCATACGGCTGAGGTAATATGTAGCTTGCTCATGGCCTGCATCGTTCTTTTGTGGTAGCAGAGCGCCGAGGGAATGCTCCATTGCTCGTACATAGAGCAGGAATGGTTTTCCGGCAACCAGGGCCACCAGGACTGGAGGGTTCGACAAATATTCTTTGATGCTGTCGAAGGCACGCTGGCATTCTTCATCCCATACGAATGAGACGCCCTTCTTTATGAGATGGGTGAATGGCTGACATCGCCCGGGGAGGTTGGAAATGAACCTCCTGATGTAAGCTAACCTCCCTTGGAGGCCTCGGAGTTCTCGGAGATTTCTCGGGGGACCCATCTCCATGATTGCCTTTGTCTTCTCAGGGTCTACGTGGATATCCTGGGAGGTGATGATGAAACCCAAGAACTTCCCGCTGCATACGCCAAAGAAGGATTTCGTAGGGTTCATTTTCAAATTGTGCGCTCGCATTAGGTCGAACACTGTCCTTAGATCATGCAGATGATCTTTCTTAGAGCGACTTTTGACGGTGATGTCGTCAATATAGCACTCCAATGTTTTGTGCAATTGGTCTCTAAAGATGATGCTCATAGCTCTCTGATAGGTGACACCAGCATTCTTTAAACCGAAAGGCATGACTGTGTAGCAGAACGTGCCTATTGGTGTTCGGAACGATGTATGCTTTTCGTCGTCGGGAGACATCTTAATTTTGTTGTACCCCGAGAAGCCATCTATGAACGATATACGTTCGAAGCCGCAGGTGTTGTCAATCATGATGTCTGTGATAGGGAGGGGGAACTCATCTTTGGGGCACGCCTCGTTCAGGTTGCGGAAGTCGATGCAGATTCGAATCTTCCCATTCTTCTTGAGAACCGGTACTATGTTGGCGACCCAGTTTGAATGTTGTCCTCACGAATGAAGCCACTGGCTATCAGTTTGTTGACTTCGGCTTCGATCGCATCCATGATGCCTGGGCGGAAGCGTCGTTGTTGTTGTTTGACTGGCTTTGCATCTGGCCGAATGTTGAGTTTGTGAAGAGCAATATCAGGATTTAACCCTGGCATGTCTTTATAGTTCCAGGCGAACACATATATCTTTGACGAGTTCCAGTAGCGATCTCTCTCTTCATCTATCAGGCTTTTACTAACGAAGATTGGTTTTGGAGAAGAGTCGCTGCCTAGATCCACTTGCATGACCTCATCTTCAGTAGGAGGCTCTCTTTGTTTAAACCGCTTCTCCCATTGCGTATCCAGCTGTTAGGCCTACGACTCTAATTCGAGGAGTTCAGGAAAGTATTCACCTTCTTCGTAAGCATCGGCGAGTACCATATTGACAGACAGGACCTGCCTGAATACATCCCCGATGCTGATATCCGAATAATAAGTTGGTGATCCGGTTGAGTGTGAATGCCATTCGCATTCCTCATCTGAGCTTTCAGGGGTCGTTGCAGGCGTAACATACCCCAATCCGCAGGGTCTTGTTGTAGTAGTCCTGTGGTTTGCCAGCCGGGACCGGCCACTTTAAAGGTTATCGTCGACCAGTGTCGTACTTCAAACCTGGCATAGTCTCCAGATCATACTCCTGTTTTCGCATGAGATATTTGGATTGGGGGCTATATAGATAGAAAGGCAGTCTCCCGATGTCCGATTCGAAATCGAGTTCTTCTATGGTGAAGGGCTGTAGATCATTCTTTCGACCGAAGATGATTGGATGATTCCCTCCCTCGATTATGCAGTACGCATTTTCCACGGGAGTAAGCTGATTTGCGGTGTAAACATTTATCACCTGTGTGTGTAGGTGAGCGGCTAGACCGTGTTCCATAGCATACATTATACAAAGCTTATTGAGCTCGGTGTAGTTCAAAGATAGCCCTTTATTGATGAAGTAAGGTATCTTTTCTAGCGGGATTACATCATCTGCGGATGAAACGTCGGTGTGAGCAGCCACATACTTGGCCAATTCTGGTTCTTCTTCGGCCACCCCTGTAAATGAAGACTGAGAGGATGACTTGGACAACTTGATCATTAGAGGTTTTGCTGGTTGAGCAGAACGTGGAGTTGTTGGCAAACTAGCAACCCCCAGTTTGGTACTCGATGCTGGAAGGGGAGTGGTTAGCTCGCTGGAAGCCCCCGACTTTGCATCGGGGTGACGATTCTTCTTGGGAAGACGTATCGTCATTGGCTTGTCAGATGGATTGAGCTTCTCCGTTTGTTGCTGGCCGACTCTTGGCAGTCTGATTGTCAGTGGCTCCGTTGTGGGTCTTGGCGCTTGGCCGGACCTTGGCAGTCGGATTATCATTTTCCCCTCTTGTGCCGAGAGACTGATCGCATCCTTACGCAGAGCGGACGTAAGTGGTGCGGTCTTGCCAGGTTTGCGAGCTTGGAGGTGGATCGTCAGAGGTTCTTCTGATCCTGTGGCCGTCTCAGTACGAGTTTGCACATCTCCTTCACCAAGGTGCCTCTTCAACTTTTCGTATAGACAGGAGTTTGAGTAGTAGGATTCGACCCCTTTGAAGGGATCGATGTCGGCAAATTTTGTCCTCACGAAGCCGTGTCTGTCGACATACTTGAAGTACTGGTGCAGCGTGGAAGGCATGATCATGTAATCGTGTATCCAAGGGTACCCCAAGAGGATATTGTAGAAAGTGTCCGCATCTATGACGTAACAGGTTACTTCTGACTGAAGATCGCCAATTTGGCACTTCAAGCAAATCTTTCCAATCGGATAGCTCCTGCCTGAATTGAAACCGCTGATGGCGGTGCTTGTTGGCATTAGACAATGCATAGGAATGCGAAGATGATGTAACAGACCTTACAGGATGATGCTTATAGAAGAACCAGGATCAATGTGCATCCGGTCCACCTTTACATCGCCGATGTATCCAGTGTAATATAACGGTCGATCGTATAGGTTGGTTTTGATGAGCATATCCTGTGGAGTGAAGATATTGGGCATCACTTCCGTGCAAGCGCTATCTTGGAGATCTGCAGGCGGGCTCTCTCCCGTAAGGTTGACCTGAGCTAGATATGCGTCGGCGTTCTGGAGTGCATCGCTCAAAGCCGTGCGAACATCCTTGGAGAGTCTCAGGAGCTCGTATAATGACAATTTGGCCGGTGTGTGGCCAATTATGCCAAGATGTCAAAGTTGTAGGGCCTTTCCAGCCCATGAGGTGCCTCTTTTCGGAGGGATTTGTCAAAGCGAGTCTCCTTCGGCCTAGGCTTATCGGTCATCGGAGGTTGGAAATGTCCCAGAGTGTCAGCAGTTGCCGGCTGATGCTCTTCAGTCGAGTTATCTAGCGTAGGTTGGGATTGCGCACCAGACCGAGTGACGACAACTATAGCTTCTTCGACATCTGCCGAGATTGTACGGCAGGATCTGACCTTTCCACCCTTCTTCCTGCCAATGGGGAGTGGTACGGACTGAGTCACTTTAGGTACCAAATTTGGATGGACCCATATGACCTCCCCTCGTGACGTAGTGGGGGTACCAGACCAGTAGCCTGATCTCGAGGAGGTGAAAGATTAGCAATTTCTATTGTCGCCCGAGGGATGGGTATCACGCCGTCTTGAGTCTCTGTTGGAGGGAAGCTACCGAATTGTACTGACATCATATTGGCTGCCACAGTCACCTCCTCGAAATCAATGGCCAGAGCCTTCGAATCGATGAGGTGTTGGATGTTTCGCTTGAGTTGGTAGCAGTCGTGTGTAGCATGGTGGACGTAGCGGTGGTAATGGCAGTACTTTAGGTTCTCCATTTCTGCCGGCCGAGGTTCCCGTCTTGGTGGAGGGAGCTGAATTCTATCTCCTTGTATGAGCATGTCCAAGATGGGCTTGACATGGCCGTCTTCGAAGGAGTAGGTCATTTGTGGCCATTGCTTGTCTGCCGGTTTTGACTCAGGTTTATGGGCTGTGTCGGCTGCCATAGCCTGCTTGCCCTTGTTGTCCCGATTATTGGAGGAGTTACCACCATTGTTGTTGTTGGTATTAGGGCGCTTGCCCTTGTCCTCTCCCTCCGAGATGTGCAATCCCAGTTGGCGAGCCTTCTTTAACCTGTCTTCAGCGTTAGTGGCACTGATGATAAACGTCTTCCAGTCCTTAAATTGACTTTCATCCATCCAGAGGCTGATTGTTGGGAGCAGTCAATTTTGGCAAATTTCAATTAAGGAGGAATCCGGATTACCAGACGGCAACTTCATGGCGGTTTGGCGGAACCGCTAAATATAGTTCCTTGTCAGCTCTTTCTTCCCCTGAACGACGTCCATGAGGGTGGTCATTGTGATGTCCTGTCCTACTTCGTAGAATCTCTCCAAAAACATGCGCTTGAAGCTGGCAAAGAAGTGGATACAGTTGTCTGGCAGGTTACGGTACCAGTCGAAGGCGACCCCTTCCAATGCCCCGATGAATAATCGTGTAAGGATGGTGTCGTCATGGGGCAAATGATCGGTAGTGACCTCGAAGTAAGTGATGTACCGACTTGCGGTGGTCTTCCCATCATATGGATTGATGTGGAATAGTTTATATTTTGGTGGTGGAAAGGGAACATCTCTCCATGCAGCAGGATACGGTTGTCGTATCCTGAGGTCTTGGCAGTTTTTTCGGGCATGAAACATGGCCCGGAGCTCCTGGACCTCTCTTCTTGCCTCTCTGGCTTCGTCTGCAGCGGTAGGAGCCCACATTTCAGGAGGAATATTGCCCGGGTTTGGTGCCGATGAGTTCGAGTCTGCATTGACCACGGAACCCAAGTTTGTTTGGCCAGGCGTCCCTCCTTGCAGCGTAGGGAGGGCTGCTTGATTTCGTCCACCGATTTGACCAAAGTGCGCAGTATGGCCTCTAGAGTGTCGATGCGTTGGCGATCACTGGGACCATCCTGTTCGTCGTTTGTCATGAATGCCGTCCTGACATGAGTAGAAGTGGAAGGGACGGTAGATGAGTACCCTCCAAATCATCCCTGTACTAAGAAGTCATCGGGGTACGTAGGAATGTTCTTCTCTGATTCGGATTCAGAAGGAACAGTACCCCCAGCTTCCAAGTTTGCGTCTTGGGAGTTGTGGACGTCCTCGGGGACGTCGGGATTTGTTGCATCTAATGGGAGAGTTGTTTCCCCCAGCTCGTCTCCTTGGAACATCGGATTATCGTGGAGGTTCGGAGGAGTGCTACCTCCAGTTCCAGCATCCCCCAGTGATGTGGACGATGAATCTTCCACTGTAGCAGATTTCGTCTTTGAATGGGTACCTTGGAAAACTCTGGTGGTGGACAACCGTTTAGACGACAGTCTCTTAGTCATAGTGGTTGAAATCTTTGGGCTGGAAACGTTTATCTTCTTCCCTCTCCCATCGGCGGGGATTTTCTGAGCAGAGTTGCAGGAGACGACGGGAAGTGCCTCATCCTCTGAACATGGTTGTTGCAGTCTTTGGAAGACGGACTGTCGGTCTTCTTGTACCGTCGTGTTATTACAACAGCAGTTGACGATGACTTGGGTGCAGTGACGTCGTAGGAGGACTCTTTGCCCCCCGAAGCCCCCTCCCTTTCCTTGCGCTTGTGGAGGATAGCCTCATGCAAGTCAGATGGGTCCGGAACGACCATGTTTGCTCCCTGGATTTTGGGAGACTTTTGGGAACCACTCTGTCCGTTTGCCGCTGGGGGCTGAACTCGAGTGGTTCTGTACAACTTTCCATCAGAGGCCCGCATAACAGTATGTGGAATGTTCGGATGGTCAGAGGTCGGGACAGCGGACTGAGCCCGCCAAGCTCGTGCTGCCCTAGACTTCTTCACTCTGGTGCGTGAGGGCACATAATAGGAAGAGTCTAAGTGGTGCTGGATAGAGTTAGACATATTTTCTCGGGAGCACGAGAGATCAAGACCATATGAGAGGCGATCGAAGACTGAGCCGCGTGGAGCAGACGGCATGCGGCTGGAATCAACAGTCTTCATGCGGCTGGCAGTCGTAGCCGCATGGGCTTTCTTCATGCGGCTGGAAGTCTCAGCCGCATAAGTCTTCTCTATGCGGCTGGAAATCCTAGCCGCATAAGTGTTATGCATTCGGCTGGCAGTTTCGGCCGCATGGACATCATGCATACGGCTGGCAATCTCGGCCGCATGAGTCTTCGTCATGCGGCTAGTACCTTTGTTCCGCTTCTTCCTGGAGTATATAGAATCACTCTTTGTCTCTGTAAGTCCAGCATCGTAGTGCTTTCCTTTGTCGGACTTGGGGACAGCAGAGTCCTCTATGGTTTGAAGTGGAGCCGCATGAGACTTGCCTTCGCCGTCTCGGGCAGCAGAGAGTACTCCATCCAGAGCTTGGGGAGGAGCAAATGACTTTAGCCTCCACTCCCTGCGAGCTTTTTTTAGTGCGGGTTCGCTTCTGGACCGGGCCAGCGCTTCCGTCGGAGAGCATTTCTTCAAACGCCTGTTGGTCGAAGCGGACGACCATCTTCTGTTGTGTGGAGCCAAGTTTGGCTGCATCCGATTGCTTCACCAACTCCGCAGCCGTGGAGAAGTTTGTCCCCAGCAGAGTCGCCATCGTGTTTGCCATAAATTATAAAAGAACAGAACAATTATATCGGAGGACTGGACTTTTACTTCACAATACAAACTCGCTTGTACAAAGAAAGCCTAGGGACGAAAACCTAGGTACAACAATATAAGTACAATTATTTATTTTAGATTCTGGGGGTGACGGAAGAGGCTCGGGAAAGCGACGACAGCTCTGCCTTACTCCTTGGACGATCGGATGCAGCCTTGGCTCCGGGGAAGAAATGCTCTCAAGATGCCCTCTGTGGTGTGCCTTTGTCTCTCTGTGCTTTCTTTTCAGGTCTCTCCAGTGTTCTAGAAAATCCCCTCCTTTTTCTCCTTTTTTCTGTAAAGGAATGACACCTTGCTATTTATAGGAGTGGGATGCGATCATTAGGGTTTGCAAATGATTGCCTCCTTGAGGAGTCGGCGGTTAAAGATTAATTAATCTGGGCCATTAATTCTGATTGTAGCAAATCTAGGCAATTAATGTAGATTGTATCAAATCTCTGTGGGCAATTAATGATGATTATAATAAATCCTCATGATTTGTTATGCCAAGCTCGAATCTCCCGTAATGTGTTCAATTTACATAATTGCAAATGATCTGATTTGATCCCAATAATTATGAGGATGGCACTAAACCTGGTTGTTGGGATTTGTTGATGAATCTTGATCGATTTGAAGCCACGTGTCCTACTATTATTATGCTGCTAGCTGTAGGGACGCGGGAAAAACTAATCTTCTGCCACGTGTCTTAACCGTGAGCCACTTAGGAAATCCGAACCGCATGAGGATTGTTCCCTATTGAGCCATATAAGACTGGCCACATATGGAAATGATCTGAGCCGTATGAGCGTAGGCGACCGCATGATGGGTGGCTTCTCAGTGAGCCGCATGAAGATAGTCCTCGTGAGCCGCATAGGGTAGACCCTGCCTGAGCCGCATGAGGTGGCCTCTACCTGAGCCGCATGGAGTGGCCTCTGCCTGAGCCGCATGTGACTGTCCACGTGTCAAGGCCATATGAAGGATTTTGGAGTTTGATGGATTGTGTTAGAGATTTCCTTCGTTTCCCTAGGAGTCAACCATTATGACAGAGTCATTATTGCAGCTTTATGTCAGAGCCGTCAGTTCTCCTTTATGTCAGAGCATTAAATAGGGCCTTTGCTTAATGGCCAATTGTAGAAGCGAACCGCAGAAGGCCACGTGGTGTTGCTTGAGCCGCATGTCCAATTTGGTGACTTTTGAACCGCATGATGCTCTTGAGCCGCATAAATCTCGTCTATTTTTGAACCGCATGGGAAATCATGTTCTTTTCCATGCTTCTACAACTACTCTTCAGACTACAGCTAGCTGGGATCCGGCCCTTACAACTAACTCAAATATTCTATATGGTTTATGTATGTTAGTTAATTATTATAAATTATTTTTCTTCAACACAAGTATTTCTTATTATAATTCGTATTTATATTAAAACCTATATCAAACTTTCCAGTTCTGTCCTGGCTACCCAAGGGCCAAACTCGGACTGAGCTCTGTCCGAACTCGGCCAAGGGTAATCAGAAACAGAAGCTGGAAAGTCGGGTTTTCCATTTTATATACACCCTCAAACATCATCTTCTCCATAAACACAACCGAAAATACATCGAAAACCTAACCATGGCAACCCTCTTTCTCCTTCCTCCAAGCCTCTCAAGCCTTAAGAACTTGGATTCTGAGCTTTCTCGGGGTTCTATTCTACTGTTTTACATTAATTTCGGTATATCTCTACTCTTTCCTATACTTTCAATTCAATGGCTTTCAAAATTCCTCATTCTTCCAAAAAAAAAAGGTTGGAGAAGCTTCATCCTCCACCAATGTTCAAGAGCAAGCTTCATTTTCCTTGTTTAGTCCCGCCATGTCGGACGGTGACTACTTTGATGATTTCATTTTTGTGTCTTAAGATGCATCTAATGATTGGTATAATGATTTTCATCAAAGAAAAATTTATGCAAGTAATCCTATTAACTTTAACTTGTTTCCCGATCATACTAATGTCTTTGAACACTTCGACTTAATCGATTTAGTTCAAACTAGTTTTCTAATTTTAAAGGCACGATTAAATTAAAAGTTGGTGGAATTGACATTGAGTTTGATGCCTATGAACTAGCAATCATGTTTATATTCCCAATATTGGGGAAGCATTAGTGGATATCACTTCAATGTAATTTCTAGCACATACGACTTCTGACTCTTTTTTTGACTCTTTATGTGCACCAAATTTACATCCCCAAGGCACTCTTTGCCCCAAACATTTAAGAACTGTTTCTATGATTTGCATCAGATGATTTTTTTGCTATACTTCCGAAAAGTACCTCCATCGATGAGATCTCTTACTTAGAACTTTTTGCTATTTATCATATTCACTTCCATATCCCTTTAATATTTCTAAGAATAACATCGCTGCTATGGAAAGGTGTTGTAAGAAACTGCGACGTCTTCTCTATGCGATGTATCTGCCTTATATCTTTAGTATTTTGAGGTTATCTTAGATGATTGTCCCTAGGATGCTCTACCTACCCATCTTCATGAGCATCACAGAGCCGCTCTTATTTCTGCAGTTCAGGCTCCTTCCGCTCCAGTTGACCCATCAGCTGGTAGTTCACATCCTTCTTATCCTCCCAGTGGTGTCACTCTTGAGTCCCTTCAGGCCTTGATGTTGGATCAGTTTAGGTCCATGGACTTCCGTACCACTCTTCAGTTTCAGGCCATATCCAACACTGTGAGGGACGTTTCTTACAGCTTTGCTCGCAACCCTGGTGGTCCTATTCCCATGGTTCGTGATCCTTCGGTGCTTGGTTATCGTATTGATGATCTAGAGGCTCAGTGATACTTTGACCCTGTCGCGCCGTTATGATCCCAACCGATCTACTAAGACCGGTCCTTCTAGGGCGGCGGGTGCTGCTGTTGATGATTTGATGATGATGAGATGAGATTGAGGATGTTCTTTAGTGATATAGCGTCACTTTTTATGTACTAGTTATTTGCTAGGTATTAGTATAAATGTTTTTTCAAGCATTATCAGTTTGAGATTCTTTTAGCTGGCTTGTATTAGTGTATACTTTCTACTTTCTATTTATATATCAGTTTACTATTTTCAGTACTATGCGATAAAATGTTTCTATTCTAAGTTTTACCATTTTTGTGTGCTGAGTACAACACTTTATCGTTTTATTTTGCTTATATGACAAAATGGAAGAGAAAATATGATACTTTAACTGTTGATTATCAGCTACTTTAATTGTTGATTATCAGCTACACAGACAAGTTTGCTCTAAATTTTTTGGTTTATGATTTTTTTAGATTACAGATGTTCATCCTATTTGTTTTATTACGGGGTAGTAATAGGACTTGACCATTTTTTACGAGGGAGCAAGAACATTGTACCGATGAACAAGCTACTTCCTTACTTCATCAAGTCTCCTTCTAAACCAAGCTGAACCTAAGTATCAATCGTAGTTTTATCAAATATTAAAATATGGGAGATTGTTGGCCCATACAGCCATGGTCGAACTGATTTCGATAATTGACTTAAAACTTCGACTTTGATATGAAAAGAATGAAGATCGTAGCATATTTCGTCAAAGCAGATTTTTCTACTTTATTCTGTTTTCTTTTTATTAAGTCTAGAAAATTGTGAGTCGGTATCATTGGCAACTTGGAAGACCTTCCTCACAAAACCATATTTCTGACCCAAAACAAAATCCTAATTCTTTGTTTATCCAAAACTCCACAAAAACCAAACTGCCTAAAAATCTAGCCGAATTCGGGCCAAGTTCTACCCAAACTCGGACCGAACTCGGTCCACCCAAATTGCTCCTGGTTAGTAGCAAATACCTATTCTTTTGGATCTACAACGTTCAAAATTATGAATGTTACCCCTACCGAGTTTTGCCCAAACTCGACCTCAAAAGTTCCTATAAAAAGAGAAGAATTTGTCATTTCTAATCACTCATTCATTCTTCACTTCTTATCTATTTCAAAGTCTTCTTATCTACAAAAAGTTTTAATCTTCATATTTCCAAGACAACTCATGTTTTCTAAGTGTCATTGGTTTCCGATTAGGAGTATTCGAGTTGTATAAGCTTGGAGTATAAAAGCTTTCTTCAGAAAGGTGTTGTTGAAGTTTGATCGTGGGCTTCGGATTAAAACATGACGGTGTTAAAGTTGGCGTGTTCTTCGGAGTAAAGCACGCGATATAATCTCTATTTCAAATAGTGGATTATAGCGAGCAAGAATTCTAGCAAACTAGACTAGTCCTCTCAGAGGAAACCAGTATAAACCTTGGTGTCTGCGTACTGCTTTCTTGCCTCCACTTACGTTTTGCTTTACTTTATTGCATTTAAGTTTAATATATATCTGCTTTACCTGCTTAGTTTTAATTGGGGAATATTTTTTTGCTACACTCTATTCACCTTCCTTTAGAGGTGTCATCGATCCTACACACTACTCGTTCAAGGGTGGCTTCGATGAACTTGCCTCAGCTTGGCCTTCATACTAATAAATGAAAGTTTTTATACACTGAGTAGGCTTGGTAATAAGAGATGAATCCACATAGATAAGGAAATAATTCTATTGTGTAAAATGTGTATAGATCATGAAATTGTTAACTTATTGCCTAGATATCACTCCACGATGATTTTCAAGTTAGCACTCAATCTTTTGACCTCACGTATTGAGTTAAAAGTTATCCATGGGCTATCAACTTGATGTCATAGTGGGCATGTTCCACGATTTCATGTGATAAATAGTAACACGTTCCTACGTTCTCACGATTATCATAGAATTGACGCGATTGTGGCACTTTATGGAACATGTTTTGTTCGTATTAGACAGGAAGGCTATGAAGTAGCCATTCCTGGGTTTCAAAAGGTAATATGGAAAGTTCATGCGACCGTTTGTCATTGAGATGGCCCCTCGTTTGGGAGTCAGTAATAAAGTATGGAAAGTATGGTTAGAAGAATGGTTTACAAAGGTTTGAGTCATATTGTCAATCAGGCCATGCATTTACACTGAGTCTAGATGTCCCATAGGTGTGTGGTCATTGAAAACTTATGCACAAGGGCAATGTTTGTTCTAATGACAAACTGGGGCTACATGACCGATCCGGTCTTGGAGGAAACACAATATAGCTGAGTTGGATAGGTAACTGGTGAGTCAAGGCCTTCGACGAGGCTCGCTACCCGCGCTGCAAGGACCTTATTTGCACCAGGCTATGTCTAAGATGGTCATTCAATACCATTGACCTTTCATATAAATAAGTCGCTGTGCTTGAAACAATCCACGCATATGTTGTGAGTTTGAGTCAAGAAGTGTATGCATGATATCTATAAGTCAAGTAGTGTACGAACGACACGAAGGAGTTAAGGAATGTGTGTACTATATACATCATAATTATTGAGTCTGAGATTGGGCCTCAATGAGTCTCACGCTTGGGTATTGTTTGTGGCACTATGGTTAATAGTTTGACACTGAGTCGTTATGTTATATGTGTCGTTTCAGATGAACATGGAAGGTCGGAAGGTAAGAAAGGGTAAGTTTACATGATGTTGCAAGGCACGATCATGATGTTGTTGCACAAATGGCCCTTATGCCACGGTCTCGATGTTGCAACACGAAGTATTTTTGTAGTGTATGGCTTGAACTGATCTTAAGGCAAGATTAGAAAGATAACTAAAATCATAGACGCACTCACTAAATGAACTGTTGATTTTGTATGGGTGGGCGAGAGGCTCACTCACAAGTACGGTTATGTATTGACACCCCACCACTGTATAGGTTACAGGTACTTGCTCATTCGAGGTGGAGCTCACTTGAACTCATCGAGGTATGGAATTCCTTGGCATTTTGAGACGTACGATTGTGTTGAAGACTTCACCTATACGGGACATGATATATAGACATCGCCTTCTTTAAGTTGTATGCCGCTGCGTATGATATTTGTATTGAGAGATAAGAGAGAGCTTAGTGATTGTATTCACTGAGAGTGCGAGCTTGAGCGATTCGTGCCTTATAATTCTGCTGCGTTATCAATAAAAATGATTTATGTTTTTATACATATTGTGTTATTCAACTTCTCTACTAAAACTTTGTGTGACGACCATGTCGTCAAGCTGCCGTTATGGAAATCACCTTGCACGAGTGCAGCTTAGGCTCACACGACATCATGCCCATGCGATGACAATCGAGTCTGTAGAACCGGGACATGACATAATGGTACCAGAGCACAGTTTTACGTTCTTGGACTTCGATTAAATTCTTTTGAACTCTGATATTGCATTCGTACTCGTTGTTGGTGATGCTCTCTTAATATTTTGCGGAATGTTCATATAGCAAGTCTATATATTTTGTAAAATTTTACGAGGTAAATTTGGTTGAACAAAAGACGGTTTCATGTAAGGCAGATTGGTTGAGTTGAGCTAGGTAATACACATCTACGTTTGTGTCGATGATAGCGAGTCGTATGTGGAATCAAAATATTTTTGGACAAGTATGTGTTGGATTTGATTCATGAGATGTTTGGGTAGTTAACGATATAGGTGCTATTGGACGCGATATCGTCGGTGCAATATAGATGGATTGTGTTTGAATCTTGAGGAATAGATCAATGGGACACTCAAGTGAATCAGTTGTGATTCAAAATTGTTTCGAGCATTTGTCGAGTGACTTCATCCCTGAGTGGTGTATGTGATAGCTTTGGGATGTCGGTCAAATTGAGAATTGGGGTACCATTGAGTCTCAACAAGAGATGTGATAGCACAAAGCCTTAGAGTGAGAATAGCAGAGTTAGTCATGATTTTTAGATCTCATTCGAGATTGAATTAACGAAACAAGAAGCAACACATTGTATTTGGGATTGCATCGATTATGAAATGTTGAAGGATAGAGAAGATAGAGTGAATCGAGGAAAGTTATGGTGTAATGAATGAATGACTCAGTCGAGAAAATCGATACGGATCGTACACGAAAAATTAGCATTGGAGGGGAACAAATTGATGTTTCAAATTTTGAATAAGGAATGATAGCATAATCAGAAGATAGTGCGCATGGAAGTTTGGATTTGAGATACGAAAATGACTCTAAGGGTTTGGATGAAATTGTTCGATGACTTGAGTTAGAGAACGATACGATTTAAGGAATTATGTTCGCGATGACAAAGATAGATGGTGACAAATAGGATTTAGTTTGGACGAATTGATCATGTAACTAGTTCGGAAGATAGCTATAAGTTAATTTGATCTTGAATGTAGAGGAGAAGATTGTATATCCAGTTGGATGATAGCATTGTTTGTGACTCATAGTTTCTTGCAAAAGAAGATCATCAGGTTTTGTATATCCTTGATGGTATTGAGGCATAATAAAGATCAATATGTGATAACTCGATGGTACTCTGATTCGAGGAATGATGATCGTGGTCAAATGTTGTTTCATAGATTCTATAATTTGGGATTTTGATAGTAATGAATTTTTCGATGACTTGATAAATGAACTTGAAATTTCGTGAATGGATGCTACTCGGACTATGCTAAACAAAAATATTGACGATTTTTGATTGTGATAAGGATCATTGACTCAGAAATTTTGCTAGACGATCTTATGATTTCATGATGAGATAGATGCACGAATTGAGGACAAGTAGGATTGAAGTTTGATATAAGTTATGATTGACAAAATTAGGAAGGATATGTTACGACTCAAAATTTGGAAATTGATGGTTATGACTATGGTTTTGTAGTCGAAGTATATGAGATGAATCGTAGATTATATCATATAGTTTTGAGGACTTAGATTAAGAGAATAGTTCGGACTGATGTTGTCGATCTTGTTGTGTCAAAATTTGGTTGAAATGACTTTACCCTAATAATGACTTTGCTGAACGTTGGATCCCTTGAAATAAATGTTGCAGATGTAAGTATGAAAATTTAAACTTGATATTAGAATCGAAGTGAGTAAGCTTGGATAGAAGACTCCATACTATCGACTATGGTTTGACCTTAGGATTTCGGGGAGTGATTCGATATTGATTTCATGGAACGATGAGCACGACTTTGACTATAGCCTTGGTGAGTTAGCCTAGCGGTTAGGCAGACGTCCTTGTGACGAGAGATAAATCGTGCAATAACCTTAGTGAAAATTGTCTGGGTAGATTATTGAGCTGGGGTAGCTAGTTTGTAGAAATAAGGCTTGAATGTTGGATAGAAATATTCTTGAAAGTTTTGAGGATTGATAGGATTGGATATTGGTGTTTGGTTGATGTGATAATTTATTACGTGGAATCAGATTTTCAAACATGGAACAAAGTTCACGAGATGAACCCGTATTGTAATTAACCAACCCAAACAAACAGTCCAGCCTGCTGGCCGACCAAATTCATATGAACCAAAACTTATTAACCCGAAGCCCAAATTTTTGGACTCAACCATTTGAATTCATTTTCATTCAAACCGACATTCCGGTCGAGTGTCCTGTTAAGACACAAGCCCAAAATACTGACCCCCACGTCCTCGTGTCACTCGACACACCTGCATCCAACAGATGGACAAACAGTCATCCCAGAACATACACACACTTCCCATACAAAGAATAATAGAAACTATACCTGAGCAGTGTTGGATTTGGACCCGAGTGTACAGATACGATTCCTAGGAGTCAGACATAACTCTCACATGTCCATACAATCCAAAATCATGTTGAGACATTACATCGAACAGGTTTGATGTAGAAAGAGGGAAACATGTTTTTTTTGTTGAAAATTAAAAAATTTCTTTAAAGAATTTCGAAAG
This sequence comes from Iris pallida, assembly GCA_029216955.1. Classification (NCBI taxonomy): domain Eukaryota; kingdom Viridiplantae; phylum Streptophyta; class Magnoliopsida; order Asparagales; family Iridaceae; genus Iris; species Iris pallida. Next base: position 29,946 of record JANAVB010023860.1, on the reverse strand, counting down.
AATTCTCAAGAAATTCCAAAGAACTCAACCAGATTGCTTACAGTACTTGATTTCAAACCTAGTTCGTTCGCAATGCTCGAATCGATCAATTAATTCAAGATACACGTCAGGCAAGATTAAATAGAATTCTTGATTTCAAACTGTTACTGACCATAAAGAATCAAAAGAATTGATCAATCAAAGAGAATTCGAACTCACTTCGATTAATCGATCATAACACAGAGGCAGAGCAGTGAGTTCACAATGGAGGAAGGACTTCTTGAGCTATGAAACTGGGATAACTTGAATATGAACATATGACATCGAGAGAAAAAAAAGAAAGAGGGGAATTCACGAATCTAATAGAAATTCTTTAAGGAGGATCCAATCTAGAATTCACCTTGATCGGTTGATCGATCAATAGAGATGAAATGGTGATTCCATGGTGAAGAACTCGCAGTGGAGAAAGGAGAGTAGATCTGGAGATCGCCATCGCTGAGGCTCCGTTCATCAAATCGCTGAAGAAGAAACTTATCGCGTCGTTGTCGGGAAAATAGTGCCTAGCGGCCACTGCCGTGGTGATCGTCGCATGGTTGGTTCTCCAGAGATTAGGTTAGAGTTTTGGTGGATGGAGGAGGAAGAAGAAGGAGTAGAGTGAAGAATCGGGCAGGGCTTCACAAGGAAGGAGTGGAGTGAAAAAAGGAGTCAGGGTCTCTATTTATAGAGTGCGAAAGAAACAATGAGAATTTGCAAAAACAATCCATTCGTTACAAAAATAATTGTTTTTATTAGAATATTGAATTAAACTTCTTTAATTAATCTAGACTAATTCATGGCTAGGTTCATTCTTAGGTAAGTTGTTAGGAAAGTTTGTTGGGTTTGTTAGAAAGTTGTTAGAATGGCGAAGTTCGTTAGAGAAGGTGGTTAGAGTAGAATAATCTAGATTTGGTTATCATGATTATTAAATAATAATCAATACATAACTAAATTATTCTAGAACTTCCCACTCCATGGTCCCTCTAATAATTAATATAACCATCCCTTTCATAATATTCACAACTACGCTATTATTTAATTATAAAATTACTATTTTACAAAATAAATTGCAAATAAATATTTCTAAAATACCAAAAAATTCTAAAAATATTAGGGAAAATACTAGAATTTATTTTTTGGGAAAATAGGATTACAAGTAATAGTTAAATTGTTAGAAAGAATGAGTACCGGTACATGTGATTTTGAGTGAGGCATTGATGCAGTCATGTTTGAAGATTTGTTGGGATTATAACTTAAAGTCTTGAGGATTATCATAATTTGGTTAAGGGTAGTCTTGAGGATTATCGAAATTTGGTTAAGGGGTAAGACTGGGTTTCAAATAGTAGAGAAAAAGATTCATCAAGTCTCAAACGAGTAGGGATATCTCTTCCTTATTTCATCCTCTCTCTCCCAATAGACTCTTCCGGAGGTGGTGACTCCATGCTACTGACCAAAGAAATAATCTGGCTCCTTAGCTGTTTCTCTATGATCGATGATCCTAACAGACTGCTCTACGTATGCAAGGCTCGGTCCCACCTCCAACTTGGAATGATCCACTATATGGCTTGGGTCAGCAATGTATCTTCGAAGCTGAGACACATGAAATACGTTGTGTACCTCTTCTAGGCTAGAGGGAAGTGCTAGACGATAGGCAACAACTCCAATCTTCTCAATCACCTCGAAAGGTCCAATGTACCTTGGGCTAAGTTTACTGCCCCTTCCAAATCTGATAGTGCCTCGAGTAGAAAAGATCTTCAAGAACACCATATCTCCTACTATGAACTCCAAAGGCCTATGCTGCTATCTACCAATGCTTCTGTCTGCCTTGAGAAACTCTAAGATGCTCCTGATCATCTTAACTTTCTTGACTGAATCAATACATTTCTGATAAGAAGCCCTCTCTCCTACACATCCCAAGACAATGGTATACGACACCGTCGGCCACAAAGTGCCTTAAAAGGTGTCATGACTATGCGGGCCTGATAGCTATTATTATAACAAACTCACCAGGTGAAGATGATCCTCCCAAGATCCTCCAAAATCAGAGTACAGACCTACAATATATCTTCTAGGGTCGAATGGTCCTTTTGATTACCATCTGTCTGTGATAGTAAGTAGTGCTGAACTTAGTTGGGGTCCAAACTCTGCTGCAGGCTTTTCCAGAAATGAAGTGAACCTATTGTCCTGTCGGAAACAATGCTGAATGGTACCCCAGGATTTGATAATTTGCCTTATAAAGCTCTGCTAACTTATCTGTCGATAGCCCTACTTTGAACAGAATAAATGAGCTATTTTGTCAGTCTATCCACGATTACCCATATAACATCTTTCTTGTGGGTGTTCGTGGTAAACCTGAGACAAAATTTATAGTAATATGCTCCTACTTTCATTCCGGAATGGGTAAAAGCTAAAGCAATCCGGGTCTTTGTCTCTCCGGCTTAACCTGCTGGCATACTAGATAGTTTGAAATGAATCTGGCATCTTTCTCACTTATCACATATCACCAAACATGCTCACGCGATCCTTGTACATCTTCTGGCTTCCGGGTGAATAGAATACTAAGATTGATATGCGTCCTGCATAATTGTTTCCCTCAAACTACCCTTAGGCACATACAACCTAGTTCGCCTTCGGGTACCATCATCTGCTATGACAAAGTCATTCAATAGTCCCGCTTGCACCTGTATCCTGATCTACAGAGGCTCTCATCTAGAAACTGAGTCTCCTTGATCTTCTCCATCAATCCCGACTGAATCTTCATGCTCATCAGCTGCCTTTCAAACCCTGGAATGATAACTTCTATTCCCAAGCTCTCTAAATCCATCAGAAGATGTCGGTCCATGGTTAGGAACATCGCTATAGGATACCGACTAAGTGCATCTGCTACAACATTGGCCTTCCCTGATGATATTGAAGATGAATATCAAAGTACTTCATAAGCTAACCATATCCTCTGCCTCATGTTTAACTCCTTCTGAGTGAAAACATATTTCGCGGTCTGTAAATATTTCACTCTCTCACGAAAGGTAATACTTCAAATCTTCAAGAAAAAAATGACCGCTACAGCTCCAGTCATGGGTAGGATAGTTCTTTTCATGAGACCTCAACTGTCAGGAAGCATAGGCATAACTTTTATTCTGCTCTAGTACACATCCCAAGCCTTTTTCTGATGCATCACTATAGATGGTAAACCCTCTAGTTCCTGAAGGCAAAGCTAAATAGTTGCAATAGTCAGTCTTTCCTTCAACTCTCAAATGTTGTTTAGCAAGCATCAGTCCAGATAAATTCCTCATCCTAGAGTAAGCTTGGTCAATGGCTTAGCGATCCTGCAAAGTTTTGCACAAACTTTCTGTAGTAACATGCTAGCCCAAAAATACTGAATCTCTACTATTGACTTGGATGTAGCCCATGACTTCACTGCTTCAATCTTATTATGATCCACTGTACCATTCTCGGTCACCACATGCCCCAACAACTCCACCCGATCTAGGAAAAACTATTTTGAGAGTTTTCCATACTTCTCTTTCCTTAGGGTCTCCAAGACTATCCTCAAATGCTCTTCGTGCTCTCGGTGGCTTAGAAAAATCAAAATATTATTTATGAAAACCACACGAACTTATCTAAGTACTGTTAGAAAACCTTATTCATAAGGTTCATGAAGACAGCTGGGGCATTGGTGAGTCCGAAAGGCATAATCAGGAACTCATACTACCTATACTGGGAATTAAAGGAAGTCTTTGGAATATTATTTCCTGAATTTTACCTGATGATACCCGGATCTTAGATCTATCTTCGAAAATACTTTCGCTCACTCAACTTTCGTTCCACTCAACTGATCAAACATCTTAATTGTGATGTTTAAGGGCCTGATAGTCGATACACATCTTAACGGTCCCATTCTTTGGCACAATTAGGACCGATGCTCCCAGGGCGAAGCACTCGATCGCTTCTTTTATCTCCTTCGACTCCTTAGGGTTAATTATGTAGCAGTTCTGGTATACTAGTGCTCTTGGCACTAAATCGATAGTGAACTCCATGTCTTGGTCTAGTGGTAACCCTGACATCTTCAGAAAAACATCTAAGAACTTCAATAATCAATGCAACAATTCCTTTTTTCTACAGTAGCTCCAAAGTTGACCCCTTTTGGTCTCTCTACACCAATTCGTCGTCTGACTTCAAATGGTGGACTCCCTGGTGGTCTAAATATCACTATCCCTTGGTGATTATCTATCATGGCAAAATGCTCACTCAGCCAATCCATTTTGAGGACTACTTTGAATCCCGAGAGTGGCATTACGAAGAGCTGGGTTCTGAATTCCCTTCCAGCTATACTAATTGGGTAGTCTTACATATCATTAACAGGTACTACTCCTCTTTCTGTCATAATCTGACAAGTCGTCCTAGTAGGTACTAGTGTGAAGTCGTATCTATGCAAAAACTCAAGAGATAGATACTGTATATAATGCCCGAATCAAACAGTGCTACGACAAAAAATGAGTGGAGTAGAACAGAACCTGTAACTATAGAAGCATAAAAAATTACATTAAGCGTACAGAAAACTAGGTGCATAGTTAAAAGGGCGCATCCCTATGAAGAGGAAACTATGTGCGAACGAAATTGCGTAGACAGATAACAAGACTTATGTGCCTAAGCGATACTGCACAGTACTGAAAGTGCATAAAAATAGATTTTTAATTGATATTCATGATTACATAGAAAATCTACCACAAAAATTGGGCCTGCCTTATTTATTCAAGATAGGCGCAGCTCCTTCCTCGGCCATGTGGATAAGTCATTGGTAGCAAGTACAGCCCCTCTGCCATATGGATTAGACGCTGGTAGCGTGCGCAGTTTGTCGGCCATGTGAATGAGCTGCTGGTAGAATAGGGTTTGGATTGACAATAAATCCAAACCCAGAAATTAATATCTTTGCTGCTTCAATAGCACTCGATGTCGTCTCGGGGTAGAATGTAGCTAGTACGTTGCACGAACAAAGACTACTCCACCTATAATCAGTCATGCTCATGTCAGTTTTATGATAAAGTCCTTCATCAAACTAACCACTTCCTTGAACAGAGAGATCTACGATCCTAGCCCATGACTAACACAATTGGTACCAGGCTCGTCAAGGATAAAGCTCGTATCATCAGGGTACAGTGAAGTCTTCGACATGAAGCAGGGAAAAGGAATAAACGAATGAGTTCTTCCTAAAAATACCCATATTTATAGGCCAAACACGGTCAAAATCATACACGAAGTGGCAGACAGTCAAAGGCTCCAAATTATGGGATAAACCTTGCATTTATTGCAGTGAATCTGCCACATCTAATTTTTGACCAAGTCTCGATCAAAGTTATCATTTTTCGAGCCCCATGCAGCGGCAGAATTTTGGAAGTTTGACCCAAGTGCCCCAAAGGTGCAACCTCCAAAAGCACAGCCTTCTGGAGCACAATGCCCTAAAGGTGTAGTCTCCAAAGTGTAGTTCCCTAGAGCACAGTACCTCAATGGCGTATCCTCCAAAAGGTGAAATCACTACTTCAATACTTATAGCACACTGACACATTGTGTCAGTTATCAGATATCAGCTTGTTGACCCAAACTGGATCGCAGTCAACCTAATCTTGATAATTAATAAATTAATATTTGACATGATCCAGCTCGACACATAAATCGTCATCAAAGCTACAAATCAAACGACTAACACATATCAAGTCAGACAATCATCATCGATGACTGTTCGACGAATACTGCTGGAACTTGTCATCGGAAGTCTGCAATTTTTATACTTTTATTGAGTCTAGACTATTGTACGTTGAGTCACACTGAGTACCTCAACCATAGACTAGATAACCAAAAAGCTCCACAAACAAAAAGCCAAACTGCCAAAGCCCAACAAAGCCCATGAGCATTCTGTCTCCAAGGAGGCAGAGTTCGGGCCGAACTCTGCCCCCACATAGAGTTTGGGCCAAACACTGTCTCCTAATTTTTAGGAGCTAATTTTTAGGGATTGCTCATTGCAAGTTGTCCAACGGCCATAATTTTTGAATTTTGGACAGAGTTCTGGCCGAACTATGCCTCACAGAACTAGTATATATAGGCACCCTTTTCTCCCATTTCAATCATCCAATCTTCTCTTCTCTTCTACTCTTATAGCCTATACATCCAAAAGAGCCATACACTTCTCATCTACTAGCCACAAAACTTCCCAAGCCTACAAGGTGCTCGGTGCGAGTCAATTAGAAGTTTTGTGCAAGAGTCTTGAAGAAGTCCTTAGAAAATTCTAAGTTCGCCTCAGCGATCTTTCAAGAAGTTGGCGTGCTCTTCTGTGTAAAGGCACGTGATTATAAAGCTATTTCACAAATAGTGGTTTCAATCCTGAGCTAGAGTTCTCAGGCCTGGACTAGTCCTCCACGAAAGAAACTAGGTTAAAAATTTCTGTGTTTGCGTATGCTTTTGATTTTATTTAATTTTGCAATTATACTCTGATTAATTATTTACTAGTTGGGATTGAATAGAGTTAATTTTTTTGATCATTATGTCACAAATACTCTATTCACCCTCCTCTAGAGTTGCCTACACGTACTTCAATTGGTATCAGAGCCAGGTTCTCTTGATACAGGATTTATATCCTAGAGTTGATCCATGGCAACCATACAACCCATCTCTACCAACTATGGCGAGGGTCAATCCACAAATAGGCCACTCCTATTTGATGGGACCAACTAACATATTGGAAGACTAGAATGAGCTTTATCTTAAATCTCTAGACTTTGACCTGTGGGCTGTAGTCACTGATGGCTACAAGAAACCTTCCAGAATAACTATCGAGGGGAGTCTCGTCGAGAAATCGTATGACAAGTATACTGATCAGAAGAAGAAATATGCAAGTCTAGACGCTAGGGCTATTAATGCTTTTCTCTGCCATAGACAGGACTAAATTCAACAGGGTCTCCACATGCACCATCTTTTACGAATTATGGAAGCTTTTGGAAGTGACTCATGAAGGGACCACTCAAGTCAAAGAATCAAAACTCAGTCGTCTGACACAGGAGTACGAGGCTTTCAAGATAAAGCCTAATGAGACGATCACTCAAATGTTCACTAGATTCCTCGACATCGTCAACCGCTATTGTTACGCCTCGCTCCCGTAGGAGCGATCATCCTCGCTAAGGCGTGATGCCGCACGAGCCTAGATTGCACTCGTGCAAAACAGTTTCATAACGGCCGATTACATCGGCGGCGACGGGGTCGTCGCACAGAAGTCCCAAGCAAAAAATGAAACATGCAGCAGAAATTTTGAACAAGCACACATGAACAAGTCATTCAAAAGAAGCTCTTTATTGATATTGAATACAATATTACATTGTGGGCGCAAGGCCAAATTACAAGTCTCTCGTGCTCACTTTTCTCTCATTTACGAGTCACTCTGATCTCTTTCATCTCTCGATACAGTACTTGAATCCAGCGGAAGCTTCGGAAGGCGATGTCCATACATTATGTCCTATATAAGTCTTCAATCCATACGGCCGTACGCTTCGAATTGCCAAGGAACTCCGTGCCTCGATGCATCCAAGCAAGCTCCGCGCCACAAGCTTCTACCTGTGCCTGCATATGAACACTGGTGGGTGTCAGTACTCAACTGTACTGGTGGAGTGAGTTCTCGTCCACCCATACATAACCGACACGTTCATTTACTTTGTGCAGCTTACAAGTCCCTTTACGATTGTCTTTCTAGTCTTGCCTTAGGATCAATTTTAATACTTGACGTCTAACCAACCCGTTATGCGACGACATAGTCATGCTATCATGTTAACGTGTATTCGTTCAACTAGAAAATCCTCGAGCAAAGTTTATCTTTTCCTCGACACATTTCAACATCCCGAGGATAGCATCCAGCGGAACAATAAAATTTTGCACGATCGTCATTCGTCGAGTCAGAGTACCCCCGAGTTATCGCATATCGATCTTTGATACGCCTCAATACCATCGACGATATGCGTAACCTGACGATCTTCCTTTGCAACCAATTTCGGGTCGTACATTGATGCTGTTGTCCGAGTTGGATATTCCATAATTTTCTTGATATTCAAGATCAAGTTCGATCGCTATTCATCAAGCTCGTTTCAAGATCGTTGTTCAAAACAAGTCACATTTCATTGAATCAATCCGAAATTGTACGCACGATCTTCTAAGTTTCCTCGATCAAGACCATTCATTTTTATTCATCGTTCCGAATTATTTCTAAAACACGTTGCCCATTCACAAGTTGTCCGAACGACATCTCGTTCGGAACATTCGAAGTTACGACCAACTAAGCGTGACACGTTCTAAGGCTTTGCACGATTGCATCGCCTCGTCGACATACTCGCTGTTACTCGTAATCCTTAATATTCGCTCGAATGATTTCCAAGACAAACCATACACCACTCAGGATTCGAGCCATCCTATCTAGTCCTCAATCACGTTCGCATCATTCGCTAAGACATTCTTCAGATTCGTTCGACGAATCTCTAGCGTAATCGCTCACGTCGCGTCGACGTACTAAGTCGTTCGCACTATTCATCAAAATCCAAATCAATCTTTCGCATATGCCTAAGCCCAAGGCCCAAATGTATGATTTATTCCAAATAACCAACATATATTCTCAACTTGAAAAAGAAAATCACTTAGAAGAATCGAGAGGGAATGGGGAAAAGAAGAGGAGTGGTGCAACGGAGAAGAATATCGAGACGTGGGAAGGAGATATGCCAGTTCGGTGCACGCGCGGGGAAGACGAGCGATGTTGTTTTCGCTGACGATGTGGGAAGGTGGCATCGGGGATCTAGGGTCTAGTAGAGGTAGTGGCTAGAGCTTGGGCGATGGAAAAGCAATGGGTTCGGTCATCCACAGGCGAGCAATCCCTCAAGCCACTGCGGTCGAGGATTCGGTGCTCTGACGACGAGGAGTTGTGGAGGTGAGTGTAGAAGCATAGAAAAAAACCCAAGACCATGTGCCTAAAATCACAAAACCACATACCAGTAAGTGTTCAAACACTATGCGAAATGAGGCTCATGCGACATCGAACGAAAGACAGTATTTCTGTAAACCCCCCAAATATTTAAATATATAATTTTGCTTAATTAATATATTTTATAGTAATTTTTAACTATATATATATTATATTATATATATATATTTAACTATATATATATATATATATATATATATATATATATTATATTATATATATATATATATTATATATTATATATATATATATATATATACACACACTATACGGAATGAGGCTCATGCGGCATCGAACGAAAGACAGTATTTCTGTAAACCCCTCAAATATTAAATATATAATTTTGCTTAATTAATATATTTTATAATTTTTTAACTATATATATTATTTTTTAATATATATATATATATATATATATATATATATTATATTATATATATGATTAGCCTTGATCATGGTTAAGTTGTGGGTGTATATCGGTTAGAAAGCATGGCATGGCTATTATTGTGTAGCCCTATGTTCTCGATTGTTCGAACTTTTCGAATAAAGCCTAATTCCTCTTTTTCTAAAATATTTTGTTCATATTTTAGAGGACAATTTTGTAAATTTTATTATTATTTAGAATCCTTCATTTACTTGAATGGCATAGTTGTAAATATTAGAAAAGGGAATGACTATGTTAGTAATTAGTTAGGAAGTCCATGGTGGAATGCTTAACCACTTGGTTTATGTGGGAACATCCTAGAAATCCTTAATTAATTAAGGATTAGTACTAATTAATCCCAAAAAATATTCTTGGAAGCTACTACATTCCTTGGAATATTCTTTGGAATATTTGTGGAATATTCTCTCTTAACCTATGTGCCTAAGATTCAAGAACTTTCCAAATGATCTTTATAAATAGTCTAATTATTATGGGATTAACATTCCTAATCATTTCTTGCGTGGTCTAATGACCATGTCCTTTGTGTCTGTATCCATTTTATTCCATTCTAGCTATTATAATTACAAATCTTCATGTCCAAGCTAATACGGACACACACTTCCTACCCTACAGTACACTCGTGTCCTGTGTCCACTGACACAAACACATTTCCCCAAATAACAAACCTAACCCTAATACTGTTCTCGACCGTCGTGTCCGGTCGATTCTGCGCCGTAGTGTCCATTGTCGTAGCCTACGACCTCGTCGACCTTCGTGTCGGGCCGCTCGTTGTCGTCAGACCTGTCATCGCCATAGATGTTTTGCCTAGCCTCGAGTTTCCCTACTGCCTTGCCAGGACTGCCGCCAGCACTGCCATCCAATCGCTGGCCGTATTGATCTGGGCCATGCCTCCCTTTCTTAACACCTGCACCACCGTGTACCATTGGCCTGACGCTGCCACGCCGGCACTTCTCTGTCATTTGACCACCGACCCAACGTCGAGTGCTGTCGACCGTGTCACCACCGGTGCATGGAGATCGAGATGAGCACCACCTCTTCTTTTCGATCTTTTCCCTCTACTTCTTCTTTCATCATCATCATTTTCTTCGTCTTTTCCTTCTTCTTCTTCTTCCTCTATTATTTCTTCTTCTTTATTTTCTCAGGAACGTTCGAGAGTTTCTCTCCCTTATATGTGTTTATGTGTGAGTGGGTTGTGAGGAGCGGGCCTAGAAATTGGGCCTTGGACCGTAAAAAGTAATAAAAAATAGAAAAGGAAAGTTGGTCGTGTGCTGGGCCAGTGAAGGAAAAAGAGAAAAGAGAAGAGGGTGTTAGGCTGGGAGGCTGGGATGGCCCAGTGGGTTGGACTAATTTTATTAGATTATATTGGTATTTAATTAGTATATAGATTTTATATTAATAATTATTATTTAGTTAAATATTATTCTATAATTTGTATTTTAATTTAATTAGTAATTCTATTGATATCTAGATTTTTTCTAATAATGGTTTCTAATTAATTAATCTTAGATAATTATGATAGCAAATATTTTACTATATATAATAAATATTTTAGCTAAAATACTTTATAAATATTTTGTTAGATAATAGCTAGCAAATAATTCTTGGAATAGTTAGTTAATTATATAAAATTTTAGAGGTAGAAGCCTATCCATATTTTTCCTAAATCGATTCTAGGTGGACATAGAGATATTTGCAACTTTAAGGCAAGTACACTACGACTTGAATTGTACATGTGATTTTGTTTTGCATTATTTCCATATTGACACGGGTTATTGTTCATTGATGTACGATTGTTCAATGTACTATTAGCTGTATTATTGTGCATTAATTGCACATTGTGATTGTGAGTCGGGGCTTGGGGAAATATTTAGCTTGTATGTGATCAAACTTCTTAGTGTAATATTGTTGATAGCTTAATCACACATCATGCATGTGTGATTAAGCCGTACCGCATTATATTGTTCTATTGTACTACCAGCGGATCACATGTAGTCTAATATTTCAATTACTATATGTATGGATTGATTATTTATTGTTTCAATTATTGTACCATTATTTCAGTTACAGGTTAGCCACTACCAAAATATGTCCAATTAGCGACGTTTAGTGAGGACGCCACTACATTTTATGAATATAGCGACGTACAAATTCAACATCGCAGGACATCACTGTTAGCATTTGTTCGCGATATTTAGTGCTACAAAATATTATGGAAAGATGTTGTTAGTTGTCGCAAGACGTCGCTATTATTTTTATTATAGCGACACAGAGCGAGTCATTTTGCATACGTTGCTAAATATATAAAGTCAGCAACGTTTAGCGATATCGATTTATGACGTCGCTAATGCTTTTCATATAGGTTAATAGATTTCATTTCCCCCCATCCTCTCCAAAAATTTCATTTCGTCCGCCACCCCCTTCGGCTTCTCGTCTTCGCAGCTCCGACCCGCCACCCTTCGCAGCTCCAGCGTGAACCCCGGACACCCCCTCTCCTCCACCGAGCTCCTCTCCTCTCCGGGTATAAACCCCTAAATTTTTGAGGATTTTATTTTTAAAGTATTATTACTTATTTAAATAAGCTTGACTTTATACTAGGATTTTTAATTATAGTAAGAGTAGCATGTAAAATGTTACATTAAATGTATACATAGAATTTTACAAGTTTATTTCAAAAAAAAATATTTTTATGTTATTTTTCCTAGGAATTTTATTTTAATTTTACTATTTTATAAGTTTTAAATAACTTTGTATTTAATCGATGGTCTTTTTGCTAATAGTAGTAGTAGCAGGTAAGGTATATTTGTATAATACTATTTATTAAATATTCTAAAAATATTTTGTGATTTTTAGGATTTTATAAAATTATTTATTTATGTTAGTCAGAGTATTTCCCTATTAAATAAATAGGTTACTTAATTAATAGTTTTAATTGGTTTTTAGGTCATAGGTACTAAGCTATTATATATATATATATATTATATATATATATATATATAATATATTAATATAGATATATATATATATATAATATCGCAAGAATTTTGTTTAAATTACTTAGAAAATTATGGCTGTTTATTTGGATTGAGTATATATAAATATATATATATATATAGTTATATAAGTATAAGGAGAAAAAAACTATTGAATTTTTGCGAGAAATTCAACTTAATTTCGTGCGAGAAGCTGATCCTTATAACCCGCGACCCCCCCCCCCCCCCGCAACTCGATTGGGAACCGACAGCAGCGTGTGCATAAATAACACAAACGTGAGAAATGATCAAACCCTAACTCTACAAACCAACCCCATGCAATCCCCACTGGCTGCGTTTCTACTAACACTGGTCGTCCGACCGCCACCCGCGTATGGCAGCAGCCGCAACAAGCGCTGGCAACAACAACAACAACAGCATTACAAAGCAGCAGTATGCGACGAACAACACTGTTTCAGGTACATTTCTCGATCCTCGCTCATCTGTTTAGGATCCAATGAAAAACAGTCCCAAACAAGATAGAAAACCAAGTCCAAAGGAGATTTTGGACAGATTAGTAGGAATTTGATTTTTTGAACAGATTCATAGACAACCTAAACAAGATGGAAACTCCACTTTTGGTTTAATTTTGCTCTAATTAAATTATGGTTAAAACAATTTTGAAAATTAGGAAAAAATCAGCTTTTAAAATAGTAAATTTTAATAATTTTTACCGATACGGCATGCACTCCAACAAACCGGGCGACATGGTCGTAACCCGTGAGCATCAAAAAACGCGTATGGATGTTGTCGACGTGTGGGATTCGACGGAACTCAATTTCGTTTTGTGTACACGATGAAATTGAGGCGTATCCGTCGAGATACCCCGTATCGGCCCCTTTACAAACTAGCCTATAACTTCGTGCATGTTTGTCATATCGGGACAAAACTTGTGCTAATAGGACCGTATCATTTTTTGGTCCTTTGAGCCAAGTTTGGTCCGATTCTGAGAAGGTCGACCGAAACACTATTTTGAAGGACCGCGACCCGATCGAACGGGCAAAATTGTGCACGGCCCACCAGAATCTAACTTTGGACATACAATTGGTTTTGTATTGTCAAACCGGACTCATAGACATATAATTATTGACTTCATAGACCATAAGTACTGGCACACTGTTCGGTGCAAAGCGGATCCAACGACGGACATCGTTTTGACCCAAATTACAATTTTGCCCCTATGTCAGAATTGGACTTTTGGTGGGAATTTTAGACATTTCTTTTGTATCAAAATATTTGTAATATTTATTTCAACATCCGAGGGCGTTTGCGAGATTTGACCTTCCATTGTTTCACTGATCTGACGATTCGAGCTACTAGATACTGTCATTTTGCACACAACCTCAGGCAAGTATACCTTGCCCACTGTATAGTTTCATACATTTTTCTATTATTGTGTTTCTTTCAGTCATGCTTGGTTACTGTTTCTCATATTCATGCCATTGCTATTTTTTCGTTTATGCACGTACGATATTTTTTTATCTTATATTTACTGTTATTCCATATAGATATGATAGTGTTACCTAGTCCTGTGCCACATTGATTTGGTTGGTTGACCCGTTACTTGTATTTTTCTTGACTTGAATTGACTGATCACCCGTATAGTTGAGATAGAGAGAACATTACTAGGCACGCAGGCTATATGATAGTATTCTGTTGGTCGATAGTTCGGATGAGCTCGGTTGTGTTGATGATTCTGTTGGCCGTTAGTTTCGTGCTATGGTTGTGATATTCTGTTGTTCGGTATTCTCGAAGGAGATGTGATTATGATTATTCTGTTGGTCATTAGTTTCGGATAAGCTACAGTTGTGATGGTACATGTATCTGTTAGCCCAAATATTGAACATCGTCCTTGATGTTGTATTTTCATGTAGTTTTTTAGAAGTAGAGTGACATATTTCTATCACTCCTTTTGCATGTTATTTACTGTCATAGTAGGCATGTATATATGTATCTTGCTACATCCCTCTGAGGACCTGGTGATTTCTCTAGGTGTGTACTTTTATGACTTTGCAGGTGCTCTAGCCAAGGCCGTGATCTTCTCTATTCCTTCGAAGATGATTGCTCTTGGGTCATCCTTTGCTTCGCTTAAAAATTCTTATTTGTATTTATTTCTTCTTATTTAAAATAGTTGGTAGCGGATTTGTCTCCGCCCAAAACTTGTATAATTGACAATTTAAAGTTGATTTTATAATATCGTTATTCTTTTATTTATGGAAGGGATTAGTTGTCTTAGTTATACTACATTTTACAGCTTACGTATATTTACTATACGGCTGGCATGTCTATGTACCTAGTCCTACATATTTGGGACTGGAACGTGACATGTTTTTGTGGTGGCCCATGCAGATCGAGAGTATATTTCTCGGTTACGTTACTGTACTGAGCAAGCCTACATATAGGATTATAGTCTAGGATCTCATCTACAGGCTTGATCACTTCCTTGATTCCCTTTTTTGAACTCTCGTTTGACTATCTTGAATTGCATCTAGCTTGATTTCTTTTCCTACCGTGAGTCCTATTCCTCATGCAATAGAGGTTAAGAAGATAACTCGTACTAGGTGTAAATTACATTGCTCAATCACACTATTAGTTGAACTATTATAAGTTGGGTAGAGTGCCTCACCACCTAGCATTTCCTTTATCCTTATGACCTATAATGAGGCATAATGAATGACATTAATATGGTTACCTAGACTATAGAGTTAGAAGTTCCTAACCACTTAGTCGACCAAGGCCTTAGATAAGAAGACAGTAGGACGACTATATAAGTAAGAACACCGGACAAGACTTAGTTCTTAAGGAACTTGAACTATTTATTTCCTTTCATCATTATCGCATACTTATACTTTTGGACTATATTGACTAATGCTGCTATTGTAGCCTAGTTCTGCAAGCTCTTTATCGAGCTTGTTCAGGACATATGTTTATTGGGGACGCCCACTAACATATAGATGTCTCTAGGATCTCATCCGCCACCGCCTTGACAACTCTCCTTGAATTATTCAATCGCCTTTGTAACCCTGTATTTGCATACCATTCCCTTTTTCTTGAACTCTTATTGTTTTTTGCTCTAACTTATTTCAGAAAAAAAAATACTTGTATTTGAGGAAAGATAGACACAGGACGTCCCCTTAGTTCGCCATACCATCTATGGCCATAAAAGCCATATATACACAATCATTTCCATCTATTCAAAACCTGAGAGACTATCTTCAAACTTGATTCATATCTACTGTATCAGATCTAATGCGTCGTGTATTATTCTTTTATAATCAAAAGTCATGGTACGATATCGCAACTTGAATTTTCTCGACTTCATTAACCATATAATTGTGTCTTAGTTTAATTTTGAGAAAGAAATTTCTGAAATGTATAGATTGTAAGCCCCTTAAAAATTCTAGATTACCGATTGATTAGGATAAGTTGATTCCCACTAGGAAGATAAATCAGTGCCTCATGAACACCCACTTTCTATTTAGATCCTTTGATGTCCTCTACCGTGGCATTGATATTCAAAGCGCAATACTAGTTGTTAACTTCCAACAAATTTTATATGCAAGACCTAGAGCCCACCTTCGTGCAGGCATATCATATCCCACTCAAACACGTTCCTTTGTACTATTTTTATGATACAAATTTTAGGTCAAAAAGGCTAACTATAACCCTTACCGTAGTACCGATGTACTTTTCGACTTTAATTAGAGACCCAACCTGACTCAAATCTTTCGATCTAATATATAGTTGTGATCTACTCGAAGCCACTACGCAAATGCCACTAGTTTGCCACTCAATGGAGTTTCCATGTGCTACTTAAACACAAAAGTCACAGAAGGTGCATTTTGGGCTTAAGGAACCTAGTTAACCAACCATACTGGCAATATTCCAACCACTTGAGTTTGAACCTATTCTAGGTTACTTTGATAGGAATGGTTCAAATTGATTTCATGGAATCTTGCCCAGCCAATATAGATTAAAACCGAGATTCATTCAATCAAATATTGATGTCCAGTTAGGGAACCTATTAAAACCCAATTTAATCCATCCATGCACATCGCCATATTTGGACTATAAAACCAAACTTATGAAATAGGTCCCTACACTATAAATAGTCCATCTTATAGTCCACTAACCCTTCTCCATAAATCCTTTAATTGTATCCCTTCATAGCCTATGTATACGATGAATGGAATCCTGCTGTACCAACTTATTTCCAGTTATGCTTGACCACCGACCCCTCCTACTTCCTTGCTGAAACATGGTCAATATATGAGCATTGTTAAATAGGTAATACCTAGACTTCCTTAAAGTCCGTGACTATGATCAGAAGTACCTTATGTCCTCATACATCTCCTTGAAAATTGATCTCCTTAGAAGTTCTATTACTGTGCTTTCCACGATTAACCAATTTTTGTAGGTGGGTAGAACCTTGAACTCAGTGTATTCTATCTCTTAGAATGGGATGCCAAATTTTGATTCCATTCGTAACCATTCTTCAATGTTTAGAAGTTGTGGTACAATCTTCGTATTGCATTTATATCCCTTTTTCATGCGTTTAGATAACCACGGTAAAAGATCGCAACCTCGATTTTCAAATCTATTCTATCATAGAATCGTGTCTTAGTTTAAGTCGAGAACAAAATTTTTGAGGTGTATAGATTCCAAGCCTCTCTAAGAACTTAGGGTTTCTTGAATTAGCAAATGATTGGAATAGATTGGTTCAAATTGAGCTAATAGAATAGTGGTTCATGACGTCCACTCCTATTTGCATCCTTTGATACCCTCGATCGTGAATTTGATTTGGAATACAATACAAACTTTTTCCTTCCAACAAATTTCACTCATGAACTAGACAAACCACTCTACACACATGACATATATGCCTCACACAAATGCACCTTCATGTGCTCCATTTCAATTACACCACATGTATGACGCAATTTCCCATAGAACAAACCTAGAGGCCCATTTTCATTCCATTTGGATTTAAACATGCAATATCGACTCATTTCCTCGAACAAACTAATACCCATGATCCATGCAATACACGTCACACCTATGACATACATTTCACCCAAACAAGCCTAGGCCTCCTACACAACACCAAACACTAACCCGCACATGTTAGTTGTTATGACTTAAAGATTTCAAACACTTACTTAATCATAGTCTATAGCAAGGTTTATGCACTTATAATAGACTCATCTCTTAGTTACCCATGTTAGTCGAAGAGTAAAATCCCTTGAACCAACATTTTAGTTACATTCGAACAAGAGATGCCTACTATCGTTAGAGAGCATGACCCTATATGAGCGATGTTAATTGTAAAAAAATTCCTATAGAAGTTATTAACCGAGAAGCCATGCCAATATCTAGGTTCCTTTAGACCCGTAATACAGTCAGGTATGCCCAATATTCTCGTGCATCTCCCTTAGAATTTCCTGCTCAGAAGTCTTGTAACTACGATTTTCACGGTTAGTCAACTTTTATAAGTTGGGTAGAGTCTTAATAAAAGTACCCAATTGTAGAATACAACGTCAATTGGGTTCCTGTGATAACCACCTACTCCATCGTTTCAGAAACCGAGTTACGATCTAACATACCTGCTCTTTATATCTCGTTATTTGTTGATATTAAGGTTATTTAATTTTGAGGATGAATTTTTATAAGTTGGGTAGGATGTAAACCCCCTAAATTTTTGAGGATTTTATTTTTAAATAATGTATTTTTAAGTATTTTATACTTATTTAAATAAGTTGACTCTATACTAGGATTTTTTTATAGTAAGAGTAGCATGTAAAATGCTACACTAAATGTATATATAAAATTTTACAAGTTTATTCAAAAAAAATTCTTATGTTATTTTTTAGGAATTTTATTTTAATTTACAGTATTTATAAGTTTTAAATAACTTTGTATTTAATTGATGATCTTTTGCTACTATAGTAGTAGCATGTAAGGTATATTTGTACAAGATAATTTATTAAAATGTTCTAAAATATTTTGTGATTTTAGGATTTATAAATTTTTTTTTTTAATGTTAGTTAGAGTATTTCCCTATTAAGTAAATAGGCTGTTAAAATTAATGATTTTAATTGATATTATAGGTATTAGGTACTAAGTTATTTTATACATACATTGTTTTTACATACATATATTTTTTTACATATATATATATATATATATATATATATAGATATATATATATATATATATATCTATAATATATATATATATATACATATAATATATATATATTTTATATATATATATTTATATATATATAATATATATTATATATATATTATATAATATATATCTATTATATATATAATATATATTATATATTATTATTAGAGAGAGATATATATTAGAGAGAGAGAGGGAGATGAGAGAGGGGGAGAGTAGGAGGAGGAGAGAGAGAGAGAGAGAGAGGTAGGTTATTCTCGCAAGATTTTTGGTTTAAATTACTTTAGAAAATTATTGGGAGTTATTTGGATTATGAGTATATATATAAAATATATAGTTATATAAGTATATAAGTATATAAGTATAAGAAGAAAAAAGAACTATTGAATTTCTCGCGAGAAGATGCCTTATAACCCGCGACCCCCCCCTCCCCCCCCCCAAAAAAAAAAATCCGATTGGGAACCGACAGCGCGTGTGTATAAATAACACAAATGTGAGAAATGATCAACCCCTAACTCTACAAACGAACCCCTATGCAATCCCCACCTGGCCGCGTTGCCAAGACCCACTAGCTGACCGACCGCCACTGTCACGACCTGCACCCAGTGTAAGATCACGAGAAGTGGGTACGTCCAGCCTACGCCACGTATCGGCGGTAGAACGCTGTCCTAGGTCTAACATTTAACAATCTAGAATATGCTCCGAATGGAGAACAACATAATAAGTAATCTCAATCACAAACTAAGATGGAAACGATGATAAGATAATCTCAACATAGAGAGAGAGAGACACAATATAAATAAAAGTCTCGGTACAACTCTATAAATAATATCTAAGTACAATCACAATTGTCTCAAGAACTAGATTATAAGAAAGTCTAGACTAAGCTAATGGCAAGTCCTCAGCGACTACTAGATCCTGCTGAGGGTCTAGGTCACCTGTGTCAACTAGGCCTGCTCCATAGTAAGTATCGCAGCAATCCTCATCATCTGTAATATTTTCAACGGGTCCAGTCAGGACAGGAACGAATACATATCTCTCACACAGATCAAACATGAAAGGAATATGAAACAAGCTATAGAATAATATACATGAACTGCTGTAATAAATAGTAAAGAGACTGTAAAAAAGAAGAACATGATATAGTAGAAATAGATATACATGATATAGATAAGAAAACTGAACTGACTACATGATATAGAGCATATGTTTGGTTATGTAAACAGGCTTAGGTTATACATGACGTAAATCTAGTTTGGAGTTGTACATGAAAATGGTATAGATCACATAACAAAATAAATATCTTCCTGCCCCAATCAGTACACAAGGATCTGTCCAGGTTATGTTATTGCACTGAAATTAGTGTTTCACATGGATAGCTAGTCTACGTGAACACTGGGTTATACATGAAGGCTCACATGATCATGAGTGTACATGAATGTCACATGAGTATACATGAATAATATGAATACAAAGAGTAGACGATATACAAGATAAAGTACATGAGCACAATATACCCGATATATTCGAGGGGATAAATCGATGAAGAGATCCATGTAGTACTAATCCGTGATAACACCGTGACAGCAGCAAGTAAACTAGTCTATAACAAGTAAATGTCCAAGCAAGAATGAAACGGTCAAAGAATGTACTTGCCTGGCAATCCAAGCTGCTGATGAGGAAGTATAACTGAACTGGAGTGATATAATCCTATTTAAAATAACCACAAGTCACAACAAGGTCTAAATATTATAAGGAATGCCTACAATGCAATTCTACATGATTCTAGGTCCTTCTAGGTCAAAGTCAACCCTTGGTCAACTCTGGTCAAACCTGATCAACTCTAGTCAAACCTGGTCAACTATAAGTCAACTAGTCCGTTTAGTAACTTTAGGTCAAGCACAAGTTTTCAAGTCATTCTAAGTTCGTTTGAGTCGATTTGGATCAAGTTTGACCCAAAGTTGACTTTTGTCAACTTGTCGGTCGACTCGGCCATTCTAGGCTCATTGGATCAATCCTAAACTGACTCAACACTCCCTAGGTCATATTCACAAGCAAACAATTATATATATATATATATATATATATATATATATATATATATATATATATAATATATATATATATATTATTCATCATTCTAGGTAGTGCATATACACACACCACACACCCCACACACACACACACACACATACATACATAATACATACATACATACATACACATATACGTAAACTCATGAAGAAGAGGTTGTGTGTGTGTGTCGATAAAGGGCTGCTACTGGGGTTCAAAACGGAGACAAATTGGTTATATATACAACTATATGAATATACCATATTTATATACATATATACACAAGTCTATTTAAAAGGAAACTTTATATATATAGACATGTAATAATATGTACACATATGTATAGGGGAGAAAGAATGTTGGATTTACGAAGGGGAATTGGAAACTCAGATCTAAGAACAAAATATCTCGACAATACTCATCACAACATATATTTTTTTTCGAAACATATATTATATATTATATATATATATAATATATATATATATATATAATATATTTCGAAACATATATATATTATATATATATATATATTATATATATATAATATATATTTATATATATATATTTTTTCTAATTATATATATATATTTTATACATAAGGCAAAAAGGGGATATATATACATATATGATAGAAATATTTGAAAGTAAAATTAGGGACTAAACCCACAAAGTCCAGAATCTTAGTAAATTCATATTAACACAAAAATATGAATTAAATCTCAGAAATTTGGAATATAACAAAACAACTCAAATATATATATAAGTTGAAACCCGAAATCCAACTCAATGCCCAAAATGCAATATACACAACTAGAACTCACAAACATGGCAAAAATGAAGGTGTTGATGCGTGTGACATGCTTGGGTACTCAAGGATCGAACCCGTATCCGTATCGTATCCACGGAGCACGTATCGGAAAACCGAACTCGCGTGTTGTGCACATGCATTTTGCCCGATTGGACGTCGTACGCAACACGAGAAGACTCATGCTCGTGCACATAGCTAGTTAGGGTCCCGGGGTAGGTCTAGGACACGCTGACATGACACCATGTCAGTCTATGCGACATAGCGACACGCGAACCCCCGTGTGGCCTGTGCGCACACGCGCGTGCGTGTGTGCCTATGGGTGCGTGTCGGGCCTCGTGGCTTGTGATTCGAGTCACGCCGTGACTCGGGATCGAGTTCCTGGGTAGTCTAGGTATAGGTATTCATGCTCGTGCTCCTGGAATGGGTCCTCGACGCGTCGTGTTCGCGTACGAAGGCCATGTCAGCGGCACTTTTCAGCCGCATGCACAGTATAGGCTGAACATTGCACGCGAGATTTCGCCGCGCACCCTTCACGAAACAACGTGAAATTTTACGAACATGTGGGCAGAGGTTGTCCCACATGCTCATAAAATTTCACATGAAACGGAGCTCTGTGCATCGACTTACGATGCTCGGACAGCAGGGCATACACGGGGTCGTGCATTGGCCTCTCGCACGTACGTCTGTGTCCGATTCGGACACAGAAATCGTGTCGATGTCAGATTTGTCTTCACGAAAGATGTTACAAATAATATTAGAAAGGAATTCATGAAAACAGAATCGAAAAATAACACTTTTTAGTTCTAAGTGGCATTTCGTCGAACACGTGTTCCATAGGACCGACACGTGTCCGATACGGCAATCAAACGAAATGACAAACCTACCAAACTTCATGCACATGTCTGGGTACCTATATGGATGCTAAAATGTAGAAATTTCAGAAGGAATAATGGTAGAAAGAGGTTGTCACGACCCACACCCACTGTGAGGGTACGAGTACGTAACGCGCCTAGCCTACGTCGCAGTGTCGGCGGTAGAACGCTGTCCTAGGTTACTATCTAATCAACAACTCACGCAATTATATAATGTAATTTTAAAATCTTAACTCCGAACGGAGGACAAGTATAGATATAATGAAATCTCATCACAGTCTAAGCACGATAAGATAACACAGAAGTTTATAATTAAGACTAAATAACAACAACAAAATCAACTACTAAAATAATAATAATCTCAAACAATCTCAAATATAAACTAATATCTCAACTTATTACAATTCAAGTTCTAAAACATGAAAACTAAACTAAGTCTACTAGCTAGTCTCCTGATCACTCCTGAGTGTCGGAGCCAATGGTAGCTAAGCCATCTCCTGCTCCAAGGCAAGTAGGGCAAGTATCCTCCGGACAATCATCTGTAATATTTCAAGAAGTCCAGTCAGGACAGAAACGAGCACATTTCATCTAGAAAAACCAAGTAATGATAGAGAGCTATAAAGCAGTTATAGACAGTTTATTGATGAACATGGTAGTTTATATTCAGGTGATGGTATAGAAAAACTGATAAGATACAAGGAAAGTAAGATAATTTAAACAAGAGAAGAATCATGGTAATGAAGACTGTAAAATAAGATTCTAGCTGAACTAGAGTATGATAAGTCCAGACAGTAAATGTAAGATAAGTGTAAATCCAATGCAAATCCAGTACGAGACGAATCTAATACAAGATGAATCCAGTACAAGATGATTCTAGTCAGTGATCAAGAATCCAGGTAAGACCAGCTATATTCTATCAGTGTGTTTTAAAATACCAAGATCGACATGTAAATGGCTATAGGTAATCCGGCACATCACACACTCGACCGGGTGTGAGATGGGTATCATTCCAGTTTGATTCTAGCATTTGGATGATTCCAGAATTGGGGTATGTCTACATGTCTTACTCAATATTTCCCTGCCCCGTAATACAAGTGAATCAGAATTCGACACGAGAATCGAGATGAGTCCAGCTAAACATGATGATACCAGTAATGTTTTTAGAATTATTCTAGTAATAGAAGCCAGACATGATGATACCAACAATGATTCCAGTAATAGAGGCCAGACAAGATGGTATGTGTGTCTCATACATGAATCCAAAAAGATCCATACGTATTGTAACAGAGAATCACATAAAGCTAACTAGAACTGAAGTACAATAATTGACAAGTAAATGAGAGAACTATCAGAGAATGTACTCGCCTGATACTCTAAAAAGAGTAGTGTAATATCAGATGTCTGCACCGGAGTCACAATGTCCTAAATAGAGCAGTATGGGTTATAATGTGTTTACAATAAGGTAAATAAAGTTTATGATGCAATCTACATGATTCCAAGTCAAATCTAGGTCAAAGTTAACTCTTGGTCAATTCTCAGTCAAACTAGGTCAACATCTTGTCAAAGTGGGTCAATACTAGACTATGGGTTATCTCTAGGCTATTGGTCAATACTAGTCAACTAGGTCAATAACTAGGGTATTGGTAACTAGACTATGGTCAACATATAATAGGCTAAACTTCTTAAGTCTAACTCATATCATAACCCACGTACATGGTATAATATAAAACTCTAACCTTATCTAATAACCTTATATACCAATATTACTTATAATCCTCACGACTCATGAGATATCTCTTAACCTATAGTATGTATATATACACCATACCTCACATTATCTATATAGCACATATAGGTATTATGATATCAACACAAATTCATGTTACTTATACCTCCCAAGTATATATAATATATAAATGTACAATATATAGGTTATCTAAATATGTATTACATATACATAGGGTATGCCTAAATGACCTATACCTATACAAGTAGGCCACAACTCACCTTACCTCTAATATACATTGCCTAATCTGTTAAGGGAGACTGAACATGTGGAGTAAATGATGACTAATAATTAGGAAGGTAGGACCTGAGCAATATAAAGAGTTTAAGGGTTTGAACATCGCATTTGCAGTGAACAGGTCTGGGCTCAAATCTAAATGGACTGCTACTAAGGTGTAGGTGAATGGACTGAACTCTCTTCTACTGCAAGGACACATAACCCTCTAGCATTAACAAAACCCCTAAGGCTAAGTCCCTACCACTGAACTAACTAAACCCCCATTAAAGTAACTAATTCATGTCTCAAAATACTAAAACTTGAACCCTCAATAATTTCTAAAATCCCCATCTCTCTAAACTAACACATCTAACCACACACATGCCTCTATCTAAACCCAAAGCCAACTGATATATATCACTCTAACTGGACTGCTCTGTATAATTCAAAACGGACTGAGTTGTTCATTGTAGGGGACTGAAATGATATAGGAACTTGACTGAATAACCGAAGGAAATTTAGGACTGCACACAAATAAAGCATTACATTAGACTGATATCATGTTCAGATATTGACTGAACATTCATATAGGGACTGGGCAAAGTATATAGACTGCATGTATATCAGATGAGGACTGATGGTATAAACCAAAAGAATCTGAACCTATTAAACACAAAACCGAAACCTACAATTTTAGTTCATATATAACAGTTCCTGAAACCTAAGTATCAGTGAAGAACCAATCCACTTCAAAATTCAATTTCGGTACCAAAGTCATATGAAACCCACAATCAGGTATTTAAAAGTGTTCTCCACATGTACACGTGTCTAGGGGTGTCATTTCGTGTCCATATAGCTAGACACGAAGTGTCCAAATATTCCTAAAAATGTGTATCAGTCACACAGTAGGCTAGGTCCCATGCAGAGGTGTCGGGCATCACAGGACACTACACACACCCTCTTGTGTCATGTGCTCGTGTCCAGAGGTAGCCTAGGCATAGGTCTTCGTGTCCAAGTGTCCGTATTGTGTCCAAGTCGTGTCATTATGCGTGTGTGAGTGCGTATCAGTGAGGGATTTCACGTGTGTGCACAGGAAGTACGACACAGTGAAGGTCGATTTTCTTTGTACACATATATCAAAAACTCGTAAAAGTTTATAGGTGTCGTGTCAGACATTAGGCCCACGTGTCCACCAAGTTTCATCCGTCCTAGTGTCGTGTTGTGTCTTATGTTGAGCCCGAGCAGCAGGGAGAGCACGGGCACAGTGCGGTGCCTCGTGCACGTGTGTCACAGACTCGTGCGCATGACACACGACACGTGACACGTCGTGATCGTGTCTAGGGGTAGAGGGGGTCAAGGGCTAGGACTCTAGGTGCCTGTACGAACCCCAAGACGTGTTGTGTCCAAGTTTTAAAGCCGTGTCAGAGAGTCAAAAAATTATTGCACTGTGCAGTATTAAATCAGTACAGCTCATTTTTTGTGTCCGACACGACACGAGATGTCGTGTAACTTTAGGGTGGTCCTGATAGTGTCT
The DNA here is from genome assembly GCA_029216955.1 of Iris pallida. Taxonomy (NCBI): domain Eukaryota; kingdom Viridiplantae; phylum Streptophyta; class Magnoliopsida; order Asparagales; family Iridaceae; genus Iris; species Iris pallida. Next base: position 3,969 of record JANAVB010023860.1, on the reverse strand, counting down.
GCCCCACCCTCGTGCCAAGTGGCACGTGTCCAAGTGGTGTGTGCAGTGAGAAAACAGTAGGTGTTAGCAGGGGATAGGTACAGGCATCGTGGTAAGGTTCGTGTCCAAATTTGGACACGGACACATGTCCAATCATGCTCAGAGTTATAGTTTTGAAATCCCCATATGTAGGGCTACACAACCATGTAATTAGTTTTGAAATTTACTAAAATAATTTCCTATGTGGTATTTTATCGAACACCCATTTAAATACACTGATACGTGTCCGATACGGATACAAAATGGATACGATTTTCTACCAAACTTGGGCTACACCTAGGGGGACCCTAAATGAATGCATCTATGGGAAGAAATTAGGAATTTATTAGGGTTCATAAGGTTTTACCTATTGAGAGTTCGAACTCAATATATAGAGCCTCGACTTGACGTCTTCCTCGGTTTGCTAGGGTTCAAACTCCTAAACCTCGCTAGCAAGCACCCACAAGTCTCCTCTGATGTTGGGGATGAAGATGCAATTGATTTGACTCAATTTGGACTCAATTTGGATTAATTGGGAGAAGTTTAGGGAAGAACAAAGAAGGGTTCTTCTTGGTTTTTAAAAATAGGCAAAGGCTTCTAAGTGTGACACTTTAGGAGGGGGGCTTGTATGGCTGTTGAAAAGATTAGGGTTAGGGTTTTGGATGAGTGGTTGAGGTTCTTCCACCTAATTTCTAGTCCTCCTATTGGTTCAATTAGTCCTAAGGCTTCTTTTTACAAATATCTCAAAGAAAAAATATCCTACCTAAGATATCTAGATACTAATCTTGGAACTTAGTAGGAAGGTTCTAACCATGATTCTAACCTCAAGACTAATCTAGATTAGGTTAAGCTTCTAGGTTGTCTCTAACAATTCAATTAGCACAATATTAATTAATAAAAATTCACTTTCTTTAATAAGTCAAAAATGACCAAAATACCCTTAGGCTAAAAAAGTTATAATTAGTCCTCCTAATCACATGATTAGGCTCCCTTGGTCATGGTTAGTCTTTAGGCTTAGCAAAACTAGGGTTAACTAGTTAACCATCAAAATCGTAATTCAATATTTTAAATAGTTTTAAATTGATTAAAAATTACCAAAAATCACAATATGATTTAAATATCATTATTAAATGATTATAATCAAAATTTCAAAATTACCCTCATTTGGAAAACTGGGTGTTACAAGTCTACCCCCTTAGAAGAATTTCGTCCTCGAAATTAAGATGATCGTACTCCTCCTAGGTCAAACCCCCCAATCAAACAGGTCGAAGGATAATATGCAATCATAGTCCTACTGGTCGTGATTCTACAGTCTCGAACAGGGTAACTGTGCTATCTAGCATATTCCAAGAATATCCTGACAGGTACTAATGAAAATCACACATGAAGGTGGGAGAGAAGAACAAGGAGGTCAAACCTGCTAACCCGTCACCTGCAGCATCGGTCTTCTCGACCGTTATCGCAAAAGCTCCACCCCTCTGGTGCTGAGCTAAAGGTGGCCTAGCTCTCACAGAAGGAGGTGCAACGGGACAATCTATCTTCTGGTGGGCTTCAGACCCACAGAAATAGCAAACCTTCAGCCTCTTTATGCACTGCTCCCAGATGTGTCCTGGCTTCCTACAGTAGGAACAACTGATCGTCTTCGGGTCCTGACCTCGGTACTGATGCTGCACCTGCTGAACTCCTACTGGTTCCTGCGTCCGATGAATCTGCACATGAGGCCTCTTGGCTTGGCCTCCGCTGCTGCTGGTAGTGAGCGTCTTGTCCCCTCTTGAGCTTCAGCTCAAGATCATCCTCTGCTGCTAGGGCTCCTACCAGGATCTCCTCAAAAGTGGCACTGCGGGCACTCTTGGTGTAAGACTTCACCTCTTTGACTAGCCCCTTCCTGAACCTCCGAGCCTTCGTCGCCTTGGATAACCCCTCGACAAACCTGTCCAGACGGCAGAACTCCCAACATACTCCTCTACAGACTGACTGCCATATACTAAGGCCTCGAACTGTGTCTCGAGGGCAACCAAGCGTTGCGTCGGGGAAAAACTTCTCCTTGAATATCTTCTTGAAGGTTGCCCAGGTCTGCCCAATTATACCAACCCTCGGGTTTGTCTGGTACCATGTGCGAGCCAAATCCTGCATCATACTGGCCGTCGCCTCGATCTGTAGCCTCGCTGGAATCTCTGCCAGCCTGAAGATCTCCTTCATGTGCTCAATCCACTCATCTGCGTACAGGATGCCCTATGTACCCCTGAAACTCCGCGGGTGCATCTTCTGGAAATCCTGGATGCCCTTCTCCTTCGGCTGATACGGCTGCTGAACTGCCGAAGGCTGAGCTGCTGCCCTCCAACTACCGTCAGGGCCAGATCGATGTCCCGACTGAACTCTGCCGTCTGACGCTGCTCTGGGCCTTCATGAACTGCTGGAAAAAAGTGAACAGCTGGACTGCGTCAACGGATCCCGAAGGTGCCTGCTGCTGCTGGAGCATCTCGGAATGACTGATGTCATCCTCCGAACAGGTGGAGGCATACTGCCAATGGCTGCAGTTGTTCCTGTCTGATCAGGAACAGAAGGTGCTACAGTCCTAGCATCCTGCTACACTGGACGAGAGGTGCAGACCCCTCTCCAGTGGCTGCTGTACCAGAGCGATGTGATCGTGTCTCCACCATCCTGAAGACAGATCGAATAAGGAAGTTAATACTGAGCAAGAATCGATATAATCAAAGGAGGACAGTTTATTTCAAGAAGTCAAATCAGTAAGATGTGTAGATGGGAATTGAAGCAGATTTTTTTTCTAACTGTGATTGAGTACCTCTCCGTTAAAGCCTATCTCTCAATCCTATCGCAGGCTATAGAGATACTCTAGTTCGAATACCACTACATAAACTCGACCTGCATGGGACACCACTAAAAACGTGTCATGACCCGCACCCACTATGAGGGTACGAGTACGTAATAGCGCCCAGCCTACGCCGCAGTGTCGGCGGTAGAACGCTATCCTAGGTTACTATCTAATCAACAACTCACACAATTATTAATGTACTTGTCAAATCTCAACTCCGAACGGAGGACAAGTAAGATAATAAAATCTCAATCACAGTCTAAGCACGATAAGATAACACAGAAGTTTATAACTAAGACTAAATAACAACAACAAAACCAACTACTAAATAATAATAATCTCAAACAATCTCAAATACAAACTAATATCTCAACTTATTACAATTCAAGTTCTAAAACATGAAAACTAAACCAAGTCTACTAGCTAGTCTCCCGATCACTCCTGATTGTCGGGGCCAAAGGTAGCTAAGCCATCTCCTGCTCCAAGGCAAGTAGGGCAAATGTCCTCAGGGCAATCATCTGTAATATTTTCAACAAGTCCAGTCAGGACAAGAACGAGCACATTTCATCTAGAAAACCCAAGTAAATTATAGAGAGCTATAAAGCAGTTATAGACAGTTTTATTAATGAACATGGTAGTTTATATTCTGGTGATGGTATAGAGAAACAGATAAGATACAAGGAAAGTAAGGTAATTTAAACAAGAAAAGAACCATGGCAATAAAGACTGTAAAATAAGATTCTAGCTGAACTAGAGTATATGATAAGTCCAGACAGTAAATGTAAGATAAGTGTAAATCCAATGTAAATCCAGTACGAGATCGACGATCTAATACAAGATGAATCCAGTACAAGATGATTCTAGTCAGTGATCAAGAATCCAGGTGAGACCAGCTATTCTATCAGTGTGTTTTAAAATACCAAGATCGATATGTAAACGGCTATAGGTAATCCGGCACATCACACACTCGACCGGGTGTGAGATGGCTATCATTCCAGTTTGATTCCAGCATTTGGGTGATTCTAGAATTGGGGTATGTCTACATGTCTTACTCAATATTTCTCCCCCTCAATACAAGTGAATCAGAATTCGACACGAGAATCGAGATGCGTCCAGCC
>JANAVB010023859.1:0-28611 GCA_029216955.1 Iris pallida | reverse complement strand
CTCCTGTGCGTGCTGCCGTTCCCGTGCCCCGATTTGCTGTCCAGATCTGTGTTTTCCGAGGCACGTTTCCCTGTCCGCGTGTTCTGATTTTTCTGAGATCCGCGGGTTTTCGTTTTCTCCTCTTTTTCATCTGAGAGCTCTAGCCGAGCACCCCAGGTATCTTCCGTGTCCCCGTGTCCCTCATATTGTGTTAATGATGACATGGTCTCCGATTCGTGGATTCGAATTTTCCGAATTCCCTTCGGAATGATTCTGTGGTTTTTGGATTCTGTTGTTTGTTAGTTCTGTGGTTCTCGAAAATTTCCGAGTAGAGTTTAGGATGTTCCATACGTGGTTCTGTAGCTTTTGGTTCCCGAAATTCATTTCGAATTCTTCGGTTATTTCGGAATTCATGCTGTGATGTTTAGTGTTCTGGTTTTTTCGGATGTGGTTCTGATTATTCCATTTCGATATGGAATAGTCAGACTTGCTTCCGATTTCAAGTTCGATAGATTTGGAGTTTGAATTCTCGAATTCTCGAATTCGGGATTTAAGCTCTGTTAATTCATCTTATATATATATGGTTTTGAAAAGGATTTGGTTTGTATTGGCGTTTGGAATATTTTGGTTGTATTTTCCCAGGATTGGGTTGTCCCAATTATAGAGGAAGTGCTGCCCAAATTTTCGGTAATATATTTTTAAAGTCTTGAATAAAATTATTTTCAAATCCTAGCTAAATGCAAACGAAACCGTCATTCCGGACGTTGAGGCATAAGCTAGAATTCAACCTGAGATTTTATGACCAAGTTTGAGACGCATTTTAATACTTTTCTTTAATTTATTATTATTTTTAGAATGGATTACCGCTGTTAGTATTTTGGTGCAGGGCTTTGGCCTACTGTTGGACCGTTCGCGGCACTCAGAGCTCACCTTTAAATTTAGTTAATTTATGTAAAAAAATTTGTAAGGACATAAGTCCAAGTTTTTTTTTTCTATTTTCTGTGGAATTGTAATAGTAAGTAGTTTTTTTCTTTATTTTCTGGATTGTTGATTTGTAGGTAACGCGTAAACGGTAAACTAAATATTTATTTTTATAGAAAAATTAATAAGAGTTTTCTCACATTAAAAATAAGATTTCAAGTTTGTAACCTAGAAAAATTTCATGATTTCTCATTAAAAAAAATAACTAATTTTTATATATATTACAAAATACGAAGTTTTGCCAAATAATTGAAAATTACGAAGTTTTCAATAAAATGTTAACTTAATTTTCCCTCGTTAAATTAATAACTTGAATCGCATCGATAAACGTGTTTTTATTTAAACAACATAAATTTGACTAGGATCAAATTTTAGAGATTGTAACTAGCACACCTAGATCTGGTTCAATTTTGGTTCTAAGATAGAACTTCTCCAATGTAGGATTTCAAGGACGAGTCTGATTTCCTTTCCCGGAACCGACCCTTCAAAATCCAGTTATAAACAAAGGCAAGTACGTTGTGTTTATTTTCAATTTAGTTAATAATCGTAATATTGCAAGTTTAAACCACATTGCTACACGGAACTCTATCGTAGAGTATTGATTATGGGATTGGGGAGTAGTGTAGTGTATTACACGGGATAAGCCGTATCGTATCACTAGGATACTATTGTACAACCCAAGCCGGTCATAAGTATTACATACTCAAATCACATTGTTTTTAATTGTAGAAAATTTCTGGAAAATATTGTTTAAGTATTTCAACTGTTTAAACTGCAAATTTCTAATTATTAGTTAAATTGTTAAATTTTCATAATTATACTTTGCTCCTTTCCTGACTGGATCTCCCACCCCCAATAGGTCCCTTTGATGAAGCTGAGCTATTGATAAATACCTACTACGACCCGTGCTTTATCCAGCTGTGCTGCCAGAGTCCCAATCGGACGATGTTGATCTTGGGGCTGATGAGCCTACTTTCTAGAGGATGATTTTCTTTGTGTTTTGATGTTGAATAAAAAACAATTTTATTTTAATCCAGTTGTATTTTGGTTGGACAAGTTTATTTTAAATATTCGAAATTCAGATGTTGTGACAAAATAGATTGTGTTGTTGTGATTACCTGCATATGGATACAACTTACTGTCGTCGTCTCAAAATGGTGCAGGCTGGGCATGATCCGATTCGACCCAACAATTTGGGACCGAGTCGTGACACTAGGTCCAATGTTAACTTGCAGTTAACTTTGAGTCAAAACAGTCAACCTTAGTCAAACAGGATAAAATCTAAGTCAAGTATCCTATTCCTAACCTTTACCTATCAAGATAACTCACTTTTAACCATTACCTACCAAGATAACCCACTTCTAACCATTACCTACCAAGATAATCCACTTCTAACCATTACCTACCCAGATAACCCACTTCTAACCATTACCTACCAAGATAACCGACTTCTAACCATTACCTACCAAGATAACCCACTTCTAACCATTACCTACCAAGATAACCCAAGTCTAACCATTACCTACCAAGATAACCCAAGTCTAACCATTACCTACCAAGATAACCCATAACTTAGATACTAGGTAATACCCTTACCTTAGTAATATATTACCTTAGGTTAGTAGATAACTCACTAACCTATGCTAATAGATCATACTAACTTTAGACTAGTATCTAACCATCTATCTCACGTCTATCTCAATATCCTACCAATACCTTAGTTGAAAACCAATACCTTAGTCTAGTATATGTAACGTCCCAGTCCCAAAATATGTAGGCTAAAAATAGACATGCCAGATGTATACATAAGAAGTACACTCCAATATATGGAAAACCTCGTATGACTACATAAGCTGTAAATATAGTAGAACCACAATAAACTAATCTCATCCACAAAGTGAAAGAATAAAAGATATCATATAATGATAAAGAATTATCTTTATACAATATGTTGGGCAGAGACAAATCCACTACCAACAAATAAGGAGAAAATACGTGGAAAATGAAATGAGTTTGGCGAGCGAAGCGAAGACGATCCAAGCGCAATCATCCTCGAAGAAATGGAGATGGTCACGACTAAAGCTAGAACACCTGCGAAAGACAATAGCACACACCTGACGAGATAACCAGGTCCTCAGAGGGACGTAACAAGACACATAATATCATGCCAATAACTGAATAAGTAAAGCTCAACAGAAAAGTATATGTGACTACACAAATAAAGGTCCTTAACCATTCTATGTGAAAATGCATTTTGAAGACAACGTTCCACACAAGGGCTCCCGAGACTAGAAACACGACGCGTTAGCGTTTCAACCGAGGCACTAGTGGCATCTAGAGAAAAGTAAATGCACGGCCACTAGAGGAAAGTAAATGTGCAAAAGCCCCTGCACCTAATAACTGTCTTCCCCCTTCCCGTGTACTACACGTGCTGAATCAACACCACGATGTTTCTAATAACCGCTAAGTCTTCTAGACAAATCTATTAGCAGTTATTCTCTAACGCTCGTCCTATACGCACCGATGTACGGTCGGTACGCAAGTCCGAATCTATATGAGACACGTGACATCGTGGCACACAAGTGTCGGCCCATGAATGCGGCACAAACAAAGGTGGTCCCGTAACTCTAGGCCAAATGCATAAATAAAACTAAAGTATAATAATTTGCAACTACATATGGTTTTGAAAGAACAACTTATAAAAATAAAAATATGTATGATATTGAGCAAGAAATTTAAACAGTAAAGGCAAGGTGTCTTGCCTGGTAGCGACGCCTGGTGTGCTGCGATAATCAATAGGCACAAATATGACTTTGATGTTACAACTACGCAAGACGACCTCCGATGATAGTACGGACCGTGCCATCGAGTCCGGGGCAGTCCAATTTGCTAGAGAGGATACAAGGAAGTTCGATATTTGTAAGGAAATAGGGGATAATGATCAATCATGATTAAGATTTCAATTAAGGAGAGATTAAATATTTCTAGAACTATTTATAGCATTTGAAAAATATTTCAAAATTACTTATAATATTATAAACTATATTTATAAAATTTGGAGAAATATGTTTTGAAAATCTAGTAAATTATGTTAGGCAAAATATATTTTTTTTGTCAAAATATTCCATTGGTCAAAGTGTATCCTTAGGTAATAATATAGAAAATTCATTTAGCGTTAAAAATCTAATTTAGTCAACTATATTTTCTTCTAATAAAAATATTGTAAAATTTAGCTGCTAAATCCAATGTGTAAATTAATGCAAGGCCCAAGCCCCACGATATTATTTCGTGACAACATAATTTTTGAAATACTAATTATATATATTTTTTAAAATGGCTATTGTAATACTAATAACTATGATGATAATATTTATAGCCCAAACTATATTTTAGAATAATAATATGATATAATAATTTGAAAATAATATGCCCATATCTAAATATAATGGTTGGCTACAATTTAATAACTTGGAAACACCAAAAATAATATTACTATAATTAACAGTAATATAATAATAATAATAATAATAATAATAATCACAAATGATAATACTACTAATAATAATAATACTAATAATATTAATAATAAAATAATAACTATAACTATCAATCCCAAAAAAAACTATGCATTCCATTCCCCCCCCCCAAATTAGTAACAGTGGGAGAGAGTGAGAGAGAGAGAAAGGAAGAGCGGGGAGTAGGAGGCGTGCGCTCACCTGCTAGGTGACGCTGGTGGTTCGTCGGCGCTACGGGTTGGCTCATGGAGGAGGCGGCGGCAGATGTGGGATGCGGCGCGGTACTCGACGTCGTGGCCGATGGCGCGGGCGGCTCTGGGCGAGGCGCGGCGGAGAGGGCAAATCTCAGGCGGCTGAGGCCGGCCTCGGCGGCGCGCTCGACCGTCCACGAGTGGAGGCGGGGCCGCGCTGGTTCGGATGCGGGGTTTCCTGCTGTGGCGCAGCGAAGTTGGCAACCCCTGGAACCAGCCGGCAGAGGCGAGGAGCTCGGCTCGGCTGCGGGCGCACCGTGGGCGGCTGATCGGGGCAGGGCGGTCGCTGGATCATGGTTGGGGTCAGTGAGTTTTAGGGTTTTGTCTTCTTCTTCTTGGGTTTTCTGGTGTTGGTGGTGGTATTGGGAAGTCGCCGGCCGAGGTGGTGGTGATGGCCGGGAAAAGGAATCGGCAGAGGTGGGGATATTTTGTGCTGGAGGTCGGGGACGGAGGTGACTGGGATGGTGGTTTGGCGGAGATGGTGGTGGTCGGGTGGCTGTTGTAGTGGTGGGTGGCCGTGGTCCGGGTGGTGGACTTGGGGATTTCCGGTAGGCAATGGGGCGCTGGTCGTGGTGGCGGTCATGATGTTGGCGGGTGATGGTGATCGTGATGGTACGGGTGCTGTGGCGGTGTTGGTGACCATGCGGCCGGAGTTGGCCTGGCAAAAGGGCGATGTGGTGGTCTTCTGTTGATGGGGCCGGTAGGGCAAGGCGGCGGTGGCTGTTGTCCGGGCCAGGGACAGGTGACGGAGCAGCGGGGACGGCCAAAATATAGGTTTAGAATTAGGTATTGGTTGTATCGTGTCGGGGATATCCGACACGACCAGGATGGGTGTTTGTGGAGAGATCATGTCCGGTATGTCGGACGCAGGATAAATGTATGTAAAAAACTCTATTGGAAAGACCCCCGGGGTCGGACCCGAGGCCGTCACGGCTGACACGAGAGATGTTGGACACACACACAAGGCACTCATATTGGTGGATTTTGTGGAGAAATAATTTGGAGAAATAATGGATGAGTACCTCTCCTTTTATAGGAGGTGGGAATTCCCAGTTTGGATAAGGATTTTGATGATTCAAATCCCCGTTAGATAATTCATCTATTTAATTAAATCAATCCAATAATTTCAAATACAAATCTAAATCAATTTAAATATAATTAAATCACACCCTTTAGTTTAAAATCAAATAAGATAAATCAACTTTTAAATATAGATATTAATTTAACTATTTAAATAAATCCATAAAATCAAATCAAGATTTAAATTGCTACAATAATTTCAAAATATGTTTTCCAAAAATACATATAATAATAATTTCAAAAATTACATTATTATTTAAATAAATTAATAAAATATTTATGAATTATATGTATGCACGAAGAATTTTTATTTATTATTAATAACTGTTATAAACAAAAGACTTTTTATCAATAAAAAATAACTTAGAAACTTTGGTATGGTAGCTAAAACAACTATTATATATTATTTTAAAACTATAAAACAGAAAAATATTTTTCTAAAAATATGTACGCTCGCCCATATTCGCACTCGTCGAGCAAGTACGAAAAACAAAATTTTACGCACGATGTACAATACGACTACGCGACGTACAATACAAAATTTTAAATCAGTACCAAATTTAATAAAAAAAATAGTAGAAATTTAGGGATTTTACATCCTACCCAACTTAAAAGAATTTCGTCCTCGAAATTAAGAATTAGTAGGGGGATGAAAAGACACAAGGGGGTTATCGGTGGGAAACAATCAATTATAAGGCTCAACAAATATTGTCGTAAGAAGTTGCGATCTTGACCATAGAAAATAATACGGGTATGGTCGTGGGTAACGAATGAGGGTCATGAGTTTTAAGCAACAATTAAAAAGTTAAGGGTTAAAGTTAGTCATGATAACATACAAGGAGTAATATGGTATCATGAGGATAAATGGGAGACCTAAAAGATATGTTTTGAGAGTAGGTTGAGGGCACGATTTAAGAGAGCGAATTAGGCTTACTTCTGAAATAAGCGAATTGAGGGTCATGGTAGAAAATATAGGGCCGAGAAGGAGGACGAGGAGTTTAGGATGAAGACATAGCAACATTTGGGTGGTGATGGTCATAATTGATAGGAAAACTAGAGAAGTTCTAGCACACGCTTTTGTCCTTCTAAAATGGTTGAAGGCGAAAGCAATAAGGAGCAAGGACGATATTATCGATTACGAATACGTGGTTCAAAGGCGGCCGTATAGATTTCAAAAGAATCGTCAAGGCAGTCGTGGATGGAATTCTAAGGGAAAAGTTCAACTACATCCCATCCACGTAGATTGATATATGAAAAAGGCGAACCAAAGTACACTCAGTTGATCAGACCATCATGCACCGGTTCTGATTAGACCATATGTTAGTGAGCGGCCACTCAATAGCATATCCTCGATTAAGCTTGATAAGAATTAGCTTGCAAATACTAGGCTATATTAGCATCATTAGTTTAGATAGTAAAACATAGGCACGAGGGTAGATGAAATAAGAACCAATATGAATAGTCTAAGAGTCATGAGAATCTAAGTCTTGTCTATTCCTATACTATCATTCTACGGTTTTATTGACCAAGGCTTGGTTGACCAAATGGGTTAAATTCTTCTATTCTCTATAGTCTAGATAATACTATTTATATTCTCTTTAGCGGTCAAGGGTGTGTCAGGCCGTGGGTTTTCTACCCAACTTAAAAGAATTAAGCTAAAGGTGTTTGGGACATCTAACTAGTAGGGTGAATCTCTAGCAAGCACGAAGGAAAGATAAGGATAATGATAGAAGGAATCAAGCAAGATGCAATCGATGAGTCGAACGGTAGTTCGAATATGAATCGGGAAAGAGGTCAAGCATGTGGATGAGATCCTAGACTTCTAATCCTATACGCAGGCTTGCTTCGTACGGTAAAGTAACCAAACAATTTCTTGACCTGCATGGGCCACCACAAAAACATGTAACGCCCCAGTCCCAAAATACGTAGGACTAGAAACGTAGACATGCCAGCTGTATACATACGAAGTACACTCCAATATATGGAAACCTCGTATGAATACATAAGCTGTAAAATACAGTAGAACTACAACAAAGTAATCTCATCCATAAAGTGAAAGAATAAAAGATATCATATAATGATAAAGAATTGTCTTTATACAATATGTTGGGCGGAGACAAATCTACTACCAACAAATAAGGGGAAAATACATGGAAAATGAAATGAGTTTGGCGAGCGAAGCGAAGACGATCCAAGCGCAATCATCCTCGAAGAAATGAAGATGGTCACGACTAAAGCTAGAACATCTGCGAAAGACAATAGCACACACCTGGCGAGATAACCAGGTCCTCAGAGGGACGTAACAAGACACATAATATCATGCCAATAACTGAATAAGTAAATCTCAACATAAAAGTATATGTGACTACACAAATAAGGTCCTTAACCATTCTATGTGAAAATGCATTTTGAAGACAACGTTTCACACAAGGGCTCCCGAGACTAGAAACACGGTGCGTTAGCGTTTCAACCGAGGCACTAGTGGCATCTAGAGAAAAGTAAATGCACGGCCACTAGCTCTTGGGTGAGTCACTAACGGCAGCTAGAGGAAAGTAAATGTGTGAAAGCCCCTGTGCCTAATAACTGTCTTCCCCCTCCCCATGTACTACACGTGCTGAATCCACACCACGATGTTTCTAATAACCGCTAAGTATTCTAGACAAATCTATTAGTAGTTATCCCCTAACGCTCATCCTATACGCACCGATGTACGATCGATACGCAAGTCCAAATCTATATGAGACACGTGACATCGTGGCACATAAGTGTCGGCCCATGAATGCGGCACAAACAAGGTGGTCCCTTAACTCTAGGCCAAACGCATAAATAAAACTAAAGTATAATAATTTGCAACTACATATGGTTTTGAAAGAACAACTTATAAGAAATAAAACATGCATGATATTGAGCAAAAAATTTAAACGGTAAAGGCAAGGTGTCTTGCCTGGTAGCGACGCCTGGTGTGCTGCGATAATCAATGTAGCACAAATATGACTTTGATGTTACAACTACGCTAGACGACCTCCGATGATAGTACGGACCGTGCCATCGAGTCCGGGGCAGTCCAAATTTTTAGAGAGGATACAAGGAAGTTCGATATTTGTAAGAAAATAGGGGATAATGATCAATCATGATTAAGATTTCAATTAATGAGAGATTAAATATTTCTAGAACTATTTATAGCATTTGAAAAATTTCAAATTACTTATAATATTATAAACTATATTTAGAATAATTTGGAGAAATTGTTTTGAAAATCCAGTAAATTATATTAGGCAAAATATATTTTTTTTTTGGTCAAATATTCCTTTGGTCAAAGTGTATCCTTAGGTAATAATATAGAAAATTCATTTAGCATTAAAATCTAATTTAGTCAACTATATTTTCTTTTAATAAAAATATCGTAAAATTTAGCTGCTAAATCCAATGTGTAAATTAATGCAAGGCCCAAGCCCCACGATATATTTCGTGACAACATAATTTTCGAAATACTAATTATATATATATTAAAATGGCTATTGTAATACAAATACTATGATGATAATATTTTATAGCCCAAACTTATTTTAGAATAATAAATGATACATTAATTTGAAAATAATATGCCCATTCTAAATATAATGGTTGGCTAAATTTAATAACTTGGAAACACCAAAAAATCTTACTATAATAACAGTAATAAATAATATAATATAATATCAGAAATGAAATACTAATATAATAACTACTAATAATATTAATAATAAATATAACTATAACTATCAATCCCAAAAAAAACTATGCATTCCTCTTTCCCCCCCCACCAAATTAGTCACAGTGGAGAGAGTGAGAGAGAGAAAGGAAAGCGTGGAGTAGGAGGCGTGCGCTCACCTGCTAGGCAACGCTGGTGGTTCATCGGCGCTACGAGTTGGCTCATGGAGGAGGCGGCGGCAGATGTGGGATGTAGCGGCGGCGGTACTCGGCGTCGTGGCCGATGGCGCGAGCGGCTCTGGGCGAGGCGCGGCGGAGAGGGCAAATCTCAGGCGGCTGAGGCCGGCCTCGGCGGCGCCTCGGCCGTCCACGAGTGGAGGCGGGGGCCGCACTGGTTCGGATGCGGGGTTTCCTGCGGGGCGCAGCGAAGTTGGCAACCCTTGGAACCGGCCGGCAGAGACGAGAAGCTCGGCTCGGCGGCGGGCGCACCGTGGGCGGCTGATCGGGGCAGGGGCGGTCGCCGGATCATGGTTGGGGTCAGGTGAGTTTAGGGTTTGTCTTCTTCTTCTGGGTTTTCTGGTGTTGGTGTGGTGGTGTTGGGAAGTCGCCGGCCGAGGTGGTAGCGATGGCGGGAAAAGGAATCGGCAGAGGTGGGTATATTTTGTGCTGGAGGTCGTGGACGGAGGTGACCGGTATGGTGGTTTGGCGGAGATGGTGTTGGCAGCGGGTGGCTGTTGTGGTGGTGGGTGGCCGTGGTCCGGGTGGTGGACTTGGGGATTTCCGGTGGACAATGGGGCGCTGGTCGTGGTGGCGATCATGATGTTGGCGGGTGATGGTGATCGTGATAGTACGGGTGCTGTGGCGGTGTTAGTAACCATGCGGCCGGAGTTGGCCTGGCAAAAGGGCGATGTGGTGGTCTTCTGTTGATGGGGGCCGGTAGGGCAAGGCGGCAGAGGCTGGTGTTGTCCGGGCCAGGGACAGGGTGACGGAGCAGCGGGACGGCCAAAATATAGGTTTAGAATTAGGTATTGGTTGTATCATGTCGGCGATGTCCGACACGACCAGGATGGGTGTTTGTGGAGAGATCATGTCCGGTATGTCGGACGCAGGATAAATGTATGTAAAAAATACTCTATTGGAAAGACCCCCGGGGTCGAACCCGAGGCCGTCACGGCTGACACGGGAGATGTTGGACACAGACACAAGGCACTCACATTGGTGGATTTTGTGGAGAAATAATGTGGAAAAATAATGGATGAGTGCATCTCCTTTTATAGGAGGGGGAATTCCCAGTTGGATAAGGATTTGGATGATTCAAATCCCCGTTAGATAATTTATCTATTTAATTAAATCAATCCAATAATTTCAAATACAAATCTAAATCAATTTAAATATAATTAAATCACACCCTTTAGTTTAAAATCAAATAAGATAAATCAACTTTTAAATATATTATTAATTTAACTATTTAAATAAATCCATAAAATCAAATTAAGATTTAAATTGCCACAATAATTTCAAAATATATTTCCAAAAATACATATAATAATAATTTTAAAAATTATATTATTATTTAAAATAAATTAATATTTATTTATTGTATGCACGAAGAATTTTTTTATTATAACTGTTATAAACAAAACTTTTTATCAATAAAATAATAACTTGGAAACTTTGGTATGGTAGCTAAAATAACTATATTATATTATGTGAAACTATAAAAATAGAAAAATATTTTTCTAAAAATATGTACGTTCGCCCATATTCGCACTCGTCGAGCAAGTACGAAAAACGAAATTTTGCGCACGACGTACAATACGACTACGCGACGTACAATACAAAATTTTAAATCAGTACCAAATTTAATAAAAAATAGTAAAATTTAGGGGTTTTACAGTATAAATACCTTAACTACCAAGATACCAATCTTAGATATCTAATACTATCCTAAGCTACTAGCTAACCAATAACTTAGATATCTAACCTTAGTTACCTAGGTAAACCCAATACCTTACCTTGTAATAAGGTAAATCCATTACCTTAAGGTAAGGTAAACCATTACCTTGGTTGGAAACTAATACCTTAACCTCTAAAACCAATACTTTAAATATCTAGCCTCTTGTCACGACCCGCACCCTGATTAGGGGCACGAGAAGTGGGTACGTCCAGCCTACGCCGCAGAATCGGCGGTAGAACGCTGTATATAACGTCTGTAAATCCTACGACTAACAGTTAAAATGTACCTGTACAGTATATACTCTCCGAATGGAGGTGACATAGCAATACAGTCTCAATCACAGAATAAAACTAAGGTAGATAGCTCAGAGGAAAGACATATGATAGATGAAGAGTAAATAAGTCCACAGTCTAATACAAGTCCAGATATATACAACATTCCAGAGTATCAAAATAGAATATAGAAGCTACAGTCTGATAAGCTAGCTGGATCGCAGTCCAGTCAAACCTAGCTAACCTACACTACTCTGGAAGTACAAAATCTAGTGGCTCCACTATAAGGCCACGATCTAAGGCTACACCATCTGACTCGAGCCCATAATAGGTCGAGCAGTCCGCATCAGAATCATCTGTAATATATCATAACGGTATCCTGTCAGGAAAATGAGCAAGTACAAACACTAACAGCAGTTCCATGTGAATTGACAAGTTCTATAAGAGACAGTATAATGAACTACGAGACAAAGATATACGAAGACTTGGGAACCATTCGGAAGCCGAGTTACAACCCTTAAACCAAACAAGGACCGGGGTTGTAACTCTTCTCCCGAGCAGAACTTAGTCTCCAATCAAGGTACAATGTAAGGCATGTAGAGCATGTGAGTAACTGTATATCATGCATGGTGAGAAAGTACTGAATATAGAACAGAACATGATATATGACAAGAAAAGTAAATATAAATGTGCCTCGAACATTATAGCCTAATGTGATCGGTATGGGTCAAGAATCAGGCTTCCAGCCGACCGGCTACAAGTACGTGGACTCGGCCCGGCCGGGATGGTAAGCTATGGAGCAAGTAGCACAGGTCAGGCTATACCCATCGTGAGGTGAGGGTATAGCTATGATACAAGTAGTAACTCAAGGTGGGCATTGATCACACTATCTATAATATTCCCCATCCCCCGAATAGTATACGGATCCGGACATAGCACGTCATGACGCGGGATTTCCAAAGAGGGCAAGTCCTCTTCAGGAATCGGCGTCAATACAAGTACGAGAATCAAGACTAAGCAAGTACCAGTATCCCAAGAAATCTAGGAATGACATCTCATGACAGGAATCCGATAATACTAGTCCGTGAACTATCGTGTCTGAGAATCAAGTAAGACACTACGACTGAATCGGATATAGCAAATATCAAGACAATGAAAACTATCAGTGAATGTACTCGCCTGCTGTCCCGAGCTGTATGGTATATCAATGCTCAGAGCGGTATCAAAAGACCTAAATAGATACTGTAAGTTAATTTAGGGTTAAACAAGTTTAGGAATGATTTACAATGAATGATATCTAGGTCAAACTAGGTCTCACTGAGTCACACTAAGCCCTGTCAAGTCAATCTAGGTCAAATCAAGTTATATCAAGTCAATCTAAGCCTAACCAAGTCAATCCTAGGTCAATGGTGACTAATAGTTGACTTTTGGTCAACTACAAAAGTCTAATGGAAATCGGGACTAATTTGGGTAAAGCGTTGACCCAAAGTTGACTTTTGGTCCAAAAAGTCAACCATGGTCAACCGGGGCCAAGACTAGGTCTAGACGACTATTTCTAACTATTACCAACCTCTACAACCCATATCCAAGTCCATCTTGGACTTCGAAACTCATATCTTGGCCGTAGGCCAATATCCTATTTTACCCCTAAAAAGGGTAAAATTCTAGCTTCAGCAACTATCCAGTTAGCCTACCTACGCTTGATATTTTGACCCGATCTCCCTAAGGTAGTATGATACAAGCCTATACATAAATATCTACCAAAATACCTAGGTAACATGGGCATCCAGTCCATGATACGGCCCGTTGTCAAAATCTTGAATATTTCAAGATACGGACCGATACGGTGCGACACGGGCACCCTACGACCCCGAATTCCACCCGGAAGCCTACCCGCAAAATCTAAATCACGTATTCATGCTCCACGCCAAGTTTCAACTCAATCGGATACTCCGAACTCCGTTTCGCCCTCTAACTCGGTTTTTCCCCTTTTCTATTCTAGCCTTTTTCCTATTTTTCCAACTTCTTTCAATCTTTCCTTCTAACCTCTAATTCTTTTCTAACTTCTCATTCCATAATCATTTTCTACTCTTCTCTACGATTCCAACCATATATAATACTTATATATATATATCTATATATATATACATAGACTAGGTAAAAAGGGGGGGGGGTGTAAAATAGGCTAAAAGCCAAGGGGGGCTGTGTTCCTGGCAGCAGCCAGGAACTTGGACTGCTGCCTACGTGGCAGTCCAACTGCTGTCCTTGCTGCCCCTACTTCATTTCCATCTTCTTCCCTCCTATCTCCCTATATAATACACTACATATATATATATCTATATATATATATATATATATATATATATATATCTCTATACATATATATATCTATCTATATATATATATATATATAACTAGATATCAATCTATAATCCATCTAGATATCTATCCCTCCCTCTAAATATATAAACACCACACATCCATAAACACACAACCATATACACACATCCATGTATATATATAAATACACTCATATATATATATATATTAATATATATAATATATATATATATATATATTATATATATAATATATATAATATATATATATATTCACAAGATGATTAATCCTAATAAATCCTTAACCTATTTTTCTATGGAAAACCCACAAATTTGTGGGCAAATGAAGAGAATCTTCCCCTCTCCATTATTGGTGAATGAACTATATGCATATGAGAATAAATGGAGAAATAAAATCATACCTAAGAGATGTTGGAAGAGGAAGAAGAAGGAGTTGGAAAAGAAATGAGTTTGAAAGAGAGAGAGAGAGAGAGAGAGAGTCTTAATGGAGAAGAAAGAGGAGGGGGGCTGCCTATAGGGGCCGGCCAACTTGGTTGGGTGAGGGGCACTTGTAAATTACAAGTTTGCCCCTCCCTAAGCCTAATATTAAACAATTTCCAAATTAGGTTTAGGAAGTTGCTAAAAAAATAAAATCATAATTAAACTAAATTACTCATGGGGAACTAGTCCAAACTCTTAAACCCTAATTTTTAGTGTGGGGGGCCCTGGTTAGCTAACAGGCTAATTACAGCTCAAGTCGAAATTCACCGGGGTCCCGAATTAACTCGGAATGCGATGAAATTCGAACCCGACTCCTATAATAATTAAATAATAATATTCATGAAATAAAATTCCCAAAAATAATAATAAAATGGAAAATTACCATTTTACCCCTAACTGGAAAAAGTGAGGGTGACAAGTCTATCCACCTTAAAAAAATTTCGTCCTCGAAATTGAAGACAACAAGCACAGGAAATCACAAACAGAATTAAAGAAAATAAATTTATACCTCAGGGCGCGAAAAGATAAGGAAAACGCTCCCGCATGTCGTCCTCCCTCTCCCAGGTAGACTCACCTGGAGAGTGATGCCTCCACGCAACCCGAACCAAGGGTATGACCTGGTTTCGGAGCACCTTCTTCCTGCGATCCAGAATCTCTACTGGCTGTTCTGGATAGCTGAGAGTAGGTCCCACCTGTATCGCTGAATGGTCCAATACATGGCTAGGATCTGCCACGTACCGCCTCAGCTGTGATACATGAAAACGTTGTGCACTCCCTCGAGCCTGGTAGGCAAGTCCAGTCGGTAGGCTACTGCACCGATCCTCTCTAAGATGGTGAAAGGTCCGATGTAGCGCGGACTGAGCTTCCCACCGTCGCCAAAGCGAATAGTGCCACGTGTCGGGGATATCCTCAGAAATACCATGTCACCAACCTAGACACAAGACAAAAACTCAACACACAACAAACCAATAATCACAACAAACATGACAAGAATTGAAACTAACCTCGAACTCTAACGATCTCCGGTGACTATCGGCCCAATGCCGCTGCCTATCCTGAGCCATCCGGAGTCTGTCTCTAATCAATCTGACCTTCTCGGCCGCATCCACAACCATCTCCGGCCCAAGAAGCGCCCGCTCGCCAACATCGTCCCAAGACAAAGGAGTACGGCATCTCCGTCCATATAGAGCCTCAAATGGTGACATCTCTATACTGGCCTGGTAGCTGTTGTTGTAAGCAAACTCTACCAGGTGAAGATGGTCCTCCCAAGAACCCCGAGATCTAGCACACATGTGCGAAGCATATCCTCCAGAGTCTGGATGGTCCTCTCCGACTGCCCGTCTGTCTGAGGATGATAAGCAGTACTAAACTTGAGCGAGGTGCCCAAGCTAGCCTGCAAACTCCTCCAGAAGTGGAAAGTGAATCGGCTATCCCGATCTGAAACTATGCTCACCGGAACTCCGTGTAATCTCACAATCTGACGAACATACAGCTCAGCCAGCCTCTCCGTAGACAAACCCACTTTGAAAGGCAAAAAGTGGGCCGATTTGGTCAATCTATCAACTATGACCCAAACCGCGTCCTTCCCTCCTGGCGACCGTGGAAGTCCAGATACAAAGTCCATGGTGATGTGCTCCCACTTCCACTCGAGAATGGGTAGCGGCTGTAGCAATCCACCTGGTCTCTGCCTCTCGGCCTTTACCTGCTGACACACAAGACAACGAGATACAAACTGAGCTACCTCGCGCTTCATGCCATACCACCATACGTGCTCTCTCAGGTCCCTATACATCTTGTTGGCTCCAGGATGCATAGAATACTGAGAGCGATGCGCCTCCTGAAGAACCTCCTCCCGAACCTCTCCACGCGGAACGCACAGCCTAGTACCGTGCCGCAACGACCCTCTCGACTACAGAGAAATCGTCAAGCAAGCTCATCCTCACCTGCTCCCTGATGCTCCTCAGGGCATCATCATCATACTGCGCTGACCTGACTCTATCCATCAGCTCAGACTGAATCTGCAAACCCCACATCTGGATCTCCATGCCCGGAATGATGACCTCGATACCCAAACTATCCAGGTCGGCCAACAAATAACGATCTGTCGTCAAGAACATAGCAACAGGATACCTGCTCAAGGCATCTGCAACTACGTTGGCCTTCCCCGGATGGTACTGCAAGGATATATCGAAGTCCTTCATCAGCTCTAACCACCGCCTCTGCCGCATGTTCAACTCCTTCTGAGTGAACACGTACTTCAAGCTCTTGTGATCTGTAAAGATCTCAACTCGCTCTCCGTACAGGTAATGCTTCCACAACTTCAAAGCAAAATCACCGCGGCCAACTCCAGATCATGAGTAGGATAGTTCTTCTCATGAGGACGCAACTGCCTGGATGCATAGGCAATCACCTTCCGTGCTGCTGAAGAACACACCCTAAACCCTTTCCGGAAGCATCGCTGAAGATCGAGAACCCTTCTGACCCAGATGGCAAAGTCAGGATCGGAGCTGAAGTCAACCTCCTCTATCAGCTCATCGAATGCAGCCTGACACTCATCAGTCCAGACGAACTCCACGTCCTTCCTGGTGAGTCTAGTCATCGGCTCTGCAATCCTCGAGAAGTCCTGGACAAACTTCCGGTAATAACCAGCCAAACCCAGAAAGCTCCGAACCTCGGCAACTGAACTGGGCGTAGACCAAGACTCCACTGCCGAAATCTTCCTCTGGTCTACTGAAATCCCGTGCTCGGTCACAACATGACCTAGGAACTCCACCTAGTCTAAGAAGAACTCACACTTCGAAAGCTTCCCGTAGAGTTGCTCCCTCCTCAGAGTCTCTAACACAACTCTCAAGTGCTCCTCATGCTCCTCCTGCGTCTTCGAATAGATCAAGATATCATCTATGAAGACCACCACGAACTTGTCAAGGTACTGATGGAATACCTTGTCCTGCAGCTCGTCGACTTGCTTCTTCAGCTCTATCAACTCGCTGTTGTTCACCCATAGACATGCTGCGATATGGGCTCAGCGCCCGGCACCAAGTCTATGGAGAACTCAATGTCCCTGTCTGGCGGCATCCCCGGCAACTCCTCGGGAAAGACATCCGAGAACTCAGCAATCAACGGATGTGGCAAATCCTGCCCCGCCAACAAAGCTCCACAGAATCCAGCCTCCGGCTCCGCTGCTCCTCGAGCAAACTCGATCTCTGGCTCACCCGACGTCCTAAAAAAACTCTGCCTCCTCTACAATCAATGCTAGCATGGTGCATGCTCAACCAATCCATACCGAGTACCATATCGTACCTCGGTAGGGGCATTACGAGCAGACACGCACTCAAGTCCCGGCCTCTCAGAGTGACTCTCCGCCCCTTGCAAATATTATTAACCAGGATAATACCTCCCCCGGTCATAATCTTGCAAGTCCTACCCATATATTCAGCAATAATATTGTGTCTCAGAGCAAAAGAAACAGACACAAAACTATGGGTCGCCCCAGAATCAAATAAGGCGAAAGCAGGAAAAGAATCTAGGAGAACATGACCTGCAACAACATCTCCCACGGGCTCTGTCTCCTCCTCTGCTGCCAAAGCGAACACCCTGCCCGCGGGTGCTCCCCTCTGGTGCTGGACAAAACGCTGCTGCTGTGTCTGGAGTGGAGGACCCCTCTGCTGAACCGCTGGTCCTCTAGCTGCTGGCTGCCCTGTCCTGGCCTCCCTTGGCTGCCCGAGCAGGGCAGCCCTTCAGCTGGTGGTCGGTCCCTCCGCAGAATAGGCAAGCGCCTAACCTCCTCCGGCATACGTCTCTGCTGTGCCCTGTCTTCCCGCAGAAGACACACTGCTGGGTCTGCCTCTGGCCCTGACCCTGATGCTGCTGGACACGCGCCGGTGCCTGCTGGATCTGCAACTGAGGCTGCTGCTGAAACGGCCTCTGCTGCTGCTGCTGAAAGTGGGGGCGCTTGGCCGGTCCTGCACTGGAACTCGTCCCCATAGTATCACCGCTCCTCTTCGGCTTGAGGCCGAAGTCCTCCTCTGCGATCTGTGCGTCATCAGTATCTGATCGAACGTCGCATCACGGCGACCCGAGGTACGGGTGCGCACTGCATGAGTAAGTCCCCTGCGGAACTTACGAGCCTTCTGCCCCTCATCCTGGATCATACCGGGAGCAAACCTGCTAAGACGGAAGAACTCGGCTGCATACTCGTCCACCGACGAGTTCCCCTGAACTAGACCCACGAACTGGCCCTCCAATGCTGTAAGAGCCACGTCCGGGAAGAACTTCTCCTTGAAGAGCCTCCGGAAGTTCTTCCAAGTCAGCCCTCTCACCGACGCACGAGGATCCGTGCGGTACCATGTCAGCGCAATGTCGAAGAATCGGCTGGCTGCGACTGAGACCCAAAGTGCTCTAGGAAGCTCTGCCAGCTCCATGCTCCGCTCTACATCCTCCAAGCCAGTCGTCTGCGTATAGGATGCCCTCCGTGCCTGTGAAGTCCCTGGAGCTCATCTTCCTGAAGTCTAACACTGTCCCCGGCCTGGACTGCTGCTGGGCTCGGCTGCTGGCCGGTAGGGCCCTGCACCGTACCCGGTGCCACTCTCTCTACTGCTGCTAGGGCAAACTGATACGAGTTCTCCATACTCTGCCTCAGCATCTCGATCTGTCGGTGTGACGCCTCCACTGACGCTGCGACGCCTCTGCCTGGGCCCGCTGTGTCTCCATCATCTGCTGAAGGAGAAGGAATAAGTGATGTGTGTCCGTCGGTATCGGTGGTAGTGGCGGCAGTATCTCTGGAAGAACGGCCGTAACCCTCTGGGGTGGAGGTGGTAGACCTCCCTGTGCAACTGCCTGCGTCTCCGGAATGGTAGAATCACTAGGGGCAGTCTCATGAACCTCCTCCTCGGCCTGATCAGATCTCTCAGGCAAACTACTGGATCCAGTCGCCTGTGGGTGCGTCTTCGTCATCCTGGAGACGAATTGAAGCAAGGAGATCAATATGGCACATGATATGATATTATCAAAGAAGGACAGCTAATTTAATACAAGGGAAGTAATCATGATAATCAAAAGATCAGAAATTTCTAGGTGTGATTGAGAAACTCCTATCATGTCCTAGGTCCTACGTCCTAATTGCAGGCTCGTAATTAGTACTCTAAGTCGAGCACCATTACGAGATCGCACTAATTGCGACACTGGACCTGCGTGGGCTACCACAAAACGTGTCACGACCCGTACCCTGATTAGGGGCACGAGAAGTGGGTACGTCCAGCCTACGCCGCAGAATCGGCGGTAGAACGCTGTATATAACGTCTGTAAATACCTACGACTAACAGTTAAAAGTACCTGTACAGTATATACTCTCCGAATGGAGGTGACATAGCAATACAGTCTCAATCACAGAATAAAACTAAGGTAGATAGCTCAGAGGAAAGACATATGATAGATGAAGAGTAAATAAGTCCACAGTCTAATACAAGTCCAGATATATACAACATTCCAGAGTATCAAATAGAATATAGAAGCTACAGTCTGATAAGCTAGCTGGATCGCAGTCCAGTCAAACCTAGCTAACCTACACTACTCTGGAAGTACAAAATCTAGTGGCTCCACTATAAGGCCACGATCTAAGGCTACACCATCTGACTCGAGCCCATAATAGGTCGAGCAGTCCGTATCAGAATCATCTGTAATATATCATAACGGTATCCTGTCAGGAAAATGAGCAAGTACAAACACTAACAGCAGTTCCATGTGAATTGACAAGTTCTATAAGAGACAGTATAATGAACTACGAGACAGATATACGAAGACTTGGGAACCATTCGGAAGCCGAGTTACAACCCTTAAACCAAATAAGGACCAGGGTTGTAACTCTTCTCCCGAGCAGAACTTAGTCTCCAATCAAGGTACAATGTAAGGCATGTAGAGCATGTGAGTAACTGTATATCATGCATGGTGAGAAAGTACTGAATATAGAACAGAACATGATATATGACAAGAAAAGTAAATATAAAATGTGCCTCGAACATTATAGCCTAATGTGATCGGTATGGGTCAAGAATCAGGCTTCCAGCCGACCGACAACAAGTACGTGGACTCGGCCCGGCCGGGATGGTAAGCTATGGAGCAAGTAGTAGCACAGGTCAGGCTATACCCATCGTGAGGTGAGGGTATAGCTATGATACAAGTAGTAACTCAAGGTGGGCATTGATCACACTATCTATAATATTCCCCATCCCCCGAATAGTATACGGATCCGGACATAGCACGTCATGACGCGGGATTTCCAAAGAGGGGAGCAAGTCCTCTTCAAATCGGCGTCAATACAAGTACGAGAATCAAGACTAAGCAAGTACCAGTATCCCAAGAAATCTAGGAATGACATCTCATGACAGGAATCCGATAATACTAGTCCGTGAACTATCGTGTCTGAGAATCAAGTAAGACACTACGACTGAATCGGATATAGCAAATATCAAGACAATGAAAACTATCAGTGAATGTACTCGCCTGCTGTCCCGAGCTGTATGGTATATCAATGCTCAGAGCGGTATCAGAAGACCTAAATATGAGATACTGTAAGTTAATTTAGGGTTAAACAAGTTTAGGAATGATTTACAATGAATGATATGCAATCTAGGTCAAACTAGGTCTC
This sequence comes from Iris pallida, assembly GCA_029216955.1. NCBI lineage: Eukaryota > Viridiplantae > Streptophyta > Magnoliopsida > Asparagales > Iridaceae > Iris > Iris pallida. The sequence continues at coordinate 7,403 of JANAVB010023859.1, read as the reverse complement.
ACTGAGTCACACTAAGCCCTGTCAAGTCAATCTAGGTCAAATCAAGTTATATCAAGTCAATCTAAGCCTAACCAAGTCAATCCTAGGTCAATGGTGACTAATAGTTGACTTTTGGTCAACTACAAAAGTCTAATGGAAATCGGGACTAATTTGGGTAAAGCGTTGACCCAAAGTTGACTTTTGGTCCAAAAAGTCAACCGTGGTCAACCGGGGCCAAGACTAGGTCTAGACGACTATTTCTAACTATTACCAACCTCTACAACCCATATCCAAGTCCATCTTGGACTTCGAAACTCATATCTTGGCCGTAGGCCAATATCCTATTTTACCCCTAAAAAGGGTAAAATTCTAGCTTCGGCAACTATCCAGTTAGCCTACCTACGCTTGATATTTTGACCCGATCTCCCTAGGATAGTATGATACTAGCCTACATATAATATCTACCAAAATACCTAGGTAACATGGGCATCCAGTCCATGATACGGCCCGTTGTCAAAATCTTGAATATTTCAAGATACAGACCGATACGGTGCGACACGGGCACCCTACGACCCCGAATTCCACCCGGAAGCCTACCCACAAAATCTAAATCACGTATTCATGCTCCACGCCAAGTTTTAACTCAATCGGATACTCCGAACTCCGTTTCGCCCTCTAACTCGGTTTTTCCCCTTTTCTATTCTAGCCTTTTTCCTATTTTTCCAACTTCTTTCAATCTTTCCTTCTAACCTCTAATTCTTTTCTAACTTCTCATTCCATAATCATTTTCTACTCTTCTCTACGATTCCAACCATATAAACTATATATATATATATATATCTATATATATACATAGACTAGGTAAAAAGGGGGGGGGGTGTAAAATAGGCTAAAAGCCAAGGGGGGCTGTGTTCCTGGCAGCAGCCAGGAACTTGGACTGCTGCCTACGTGGCAGTCCAACTGCTGTCCTTGCTGCGCCCACTTCATTCCATCTTCTTCCCTCCTATCTCCTATATAATACACTACATATATATATATATATATCTATATATATATATCTCTATACATATATATATCTATCTATATATATATATATAACTAGATATCATCTATAATCCATCTAGATATCTATCCCTCCCTCTAAATCTATATAAACCACACACATCCATAAACACACAACCATATACACACATCCATGTATATATAAATACACTCATATCTATATATATATATATATATTATCTATATATAATATATATATATATATATATATATATAATATATATATATATATTATATATATATATTATATCCATATATATATATATATTCACAAGATGATTAATCCTAATAAATCCTTAACCTATTTTTCTATGGAAAACCCACAAATTTGTGGGCAAATGGAAGAGAATCTTCCCCTCTCCATTATTGGTGAATGAACTATATGCATATGAGAATAAAATGGAGAAATAAAATCATACCTAAGAGATGTTGGAAGAGGAAGAAGAAGGAGTTGGAAAAGAAATGAGTTTGAAAGAGAGAGAGAGAGTGTAACTTAGTGGAGAAGAAAGAGGAGGGGGGCTGCCTATAGGGGCCGGCCAACTTGGTTGGGTGAGGGGCACTTGTAAATTACAAGTTTGCCCCTCCATAAGCCTAATATTAAACAATTTCCAATTAGGTTTAGGAAGTTGCTAAAAATAATAAAAATCATAATTAAACTAAATTACTCATGGGGAACTAGTTCAAACTCTTAAACCCTAATTTTTAGTGTGGGGGGGCCTGGTTAGCTAACAGGCTAATTACAGCTCAAGTCGAAATTCACCGGGGTCCCGAATTAACTCGGAATGATGAAATTCGAACCCGACTCCTATAATAATTAAATAATAATATTCATGAAATAAAATTCCCAAAAAATAATAAATGGAAAATTACCATTTTACCCCAACTGGAAAAAGTGAGGGTGACACCTCTAACCATCCACCCTAAAATATTAGATAGACAATACCTTTGTATCTAATACTTAGTATAAAGTAAATCCCCCTCTACCTTGTAGGTAAGTTCTCCTTTACCTTGTAGGTAAATACATTACCTTAAGGTAATAGGCAATTACCCAAAATATTCTAAGATACCACTACGGTATCTCAAGATCACTCTATATCCTAACTTATATCTCTAATACAAGATAACCAACTCTAACATATAACTTCTAACCATCTATTCTAACTTAGAAACCTAACACAACTAACATCCACTAACTAATATCTAACCATAACATATATGTATACATATCATCTCTAACTCTAACCAACTAACATATGTCATTTCTAACTAATAATAACATAGACTAACACAACTAACTATCTAACTTATACAAGATATCACTATCTAACTTCTAAGATACATCTAACCTACATAGATTCTAACATAACCACTAACATACTAACATATCCATACATACAACATCTAAATCTCTCTCCACTCCAATACTAACACACCACACAAACACATATACCAAATCCTCGCCTCTCTTTTAACACACCACCCCACACATCTATATACAAATACACTACCACTCAACCAAACACAAATCACTCAACAAATCACACTTGCCTTAAGTTAAATAGGATGGCATGATCCTCCCAACTCTCTAACCTTCATAACACACACACTACACTACCATCTATACAACATCAAATACAACTAGCACATATCCTCTAATCTCTACTTCTCTACTCACCACACACATCCTATCCCAACACACACACTATACTAACATATATTACCTACAACAATATATATATTATATATATATATATATATAATATATATTAATATTTATCTATATATATATATATATATATATGTACTTTATCATACCTATTTTGACAACCTATGATACCTACATTCACATGATATCCATACAACATACGCTCATTGTGCAAAAACAAAAGTATAAAACTTTGATACAAACTGTAATAAAATTACAAGAATTCTGGAAAAACAACTATAGGAATCCAATCTTGATGACGATTGCTTTATCCCTTAGACGATGTGAACTGTGAAGACGAAGCCTTTGAAGTTGAAAACAACTCTGGAAACTGAAGGCAAAAGCCTCTGAAGTTGAAGACAAAAGTCTCGGAAGAATGCAGCAGCACTTTGGCAAGAACTCCTGAACTCTCTGATTTCTGATCTCTGATCTTGATCCCCTTGAAATGAAGACTTGAAACTCTATTTATAGAGTTCTGAAAATAACTAACTTTCAGTTATTTTGGACTGCGCAAGCTGATTTGCGCAGCAACTGGTTTGCGCAGCACTGGATTGCGCAAGCAGTTATTGGATCGTGGGCCAACTATCTGGGACACATGGCATCATTTGATTGAAATGCGCATGATCGTGCATAGACAGTTGCCACGTAATGAGCAATTGATGGCATGAATGCCACATGTAATTGGTCAGTTATATTGGTAGAATATGCAAAATGAACTGCGCAGAAATGGTTTGCGCAAACACGGATTGCGTCATGAGTGGTTTGCGCAAACACGGATTGCGCTGCCACCTGTCAGCCGCCCTCGAGCACTGTGCGGCGTCAAAAACGAACAGCCTCCTCGTTATTCGTGTTGTCAGCTGTCAGGAAGATCTGATTTGATTCAGTCAATGATGACTTCTGCCACGTCAGCCTGCGCAGTTGGGAACATGCGCAAACCAGCCTGCGCAAAGTGATGTCTGCGCAAACTGTTGTCTGCGCAACTCATCAAAATGATGAATATCTTGAATTTTTGACTTTGTTGATTGATGCAACTTGATTTTTTAGGACCTACAAGACCCCCTTCAAAGTTTTCGAAAGTTGATTGTATTCAAAATTTCGAAATACTTTGAATTTTTGAATGTTGAATCATTTTGCGCAATATGATGAGCTGTCTGCGCAAAGCGAATAGACCACAAGTTTAGGCGCAATCCGAGGCGGCCGTTTCGTTTTTTGAAAACTATAAATAATCCTCCTCATACTTCAAAGTATTCTTTACTTGCTGTCTTCGTGCAATTGAGAGAGAATTTCTGAACTCTTTCTTCCTTTCTTCTCCGACGATTTGTCATGGCTCCACGACGATCAAATGCTGCCGCTACTGCCGCCGCGTGAAGGGAAAAGCTCCGGACCGAGTCTTCTGACAGAGTTGCACGGCGAGCTTCCGACACGAATCCGCACATCCTGCTCTGAGAGATAGTTGAACCGATCGAAAACCCCTTCTTAGGGTGATTCGACTCCCTTGAAACTCATCTCTTTTTAGAGATAAGTTCATATTGCGCCACCCTTTTTAGGGTTTCGGTTGCATGAACTATCAGTTCTTCATTTTTATGAAGGCTGCATTCTTGCGCAATTTGTTGATTTGTGCTGACAGGAAGTCAGCGCAAACGATTAAGTTGCACAGATATCAGCGCAAACCATTGCTTTGCGCAACTTTTATGTTGCGCAAACTAATGTTGCGCAAGTCATGTCAGCGCAATCTGAGATTGCGCAAATCATGTCAGCGCAGTCTAATGTTGCGCAAATCATGTTTTATGTTTAAAAACAAAAACTTTGTCTTGGACTAATTTTCATCTGTTTGTTGATGCAGTTGAAGTCAATGAAGATCCAGATTACGAACATTTTGTGGGAACCCTCACAGAGTCTGAATACAAAGAGGATCTGTCTCATGTCCATTACCCTCAATATGATCTGCCGGCCTCCCGTCAGGCTATATTGATTTCACAGGACAATGAAACTTTGATGTGTTTGATGAACGGACAGCCTTTAGAATCAGCTGATGCTGTAATTCACAAGAAACCTTTATTCCTATTCGGTGATGCCTTTGAGAGAGCCTCTCAGCCCAGGCCAAGGATGGAAGATAGAGTAGTTCACCAGCAAGATAGATCCTTTTTTATACCCGACATTGCTCGATGCCTTCCTTTGTCACGGTACGCTCATGCGAGCTACCCAAGGAAGATGGAATGGAATATCACTCTATTTCAGGATGCTCGGGCAGGAAAAATCTTCGTAAAGAAGGGGCCACATCATAAGGACATGTTTTATAGTTCTTCTGACAGATATAGTGTCCTACTGAGAGGCTTAAGACCTGGCTGCATTCCACCAGAGAACTCCTCCATGCTAATGCCTGTTAGGACACCAATATTCGCAAATGAGTTTGCGAAGGTTGAAGGAAAATATCCGGAGCAAGATATAAGAATGACTGGACTGGTGAATCCAGACTACAAGCGATGGAGTTATATCGCGAATTGGGTTCTGGGAAAATTCCAAGACAGACTCCAACAAATCAACCTGTATGAAGCAGTGCATGCGACTGTATATGGATTTGCTCCCAATCCTCATATGTTCTTAGCCTTAGCTGAGAGATACAACTACAGGACTGGAACTTTCATGACCCCAGGGGGAGAGATGGGCTTTGCGCTCCACGAGATGAAGTATATCTCGTTCTTGCCCATGGCAGATGCTCCGTATGAGGAGTATGTACCAACAAATGATGAGTTGAACAAGCTCAGAAAAGAGAATCCAGAGATGGTGACAGTGTTCGAAGAACTATTGTGCCATTACAAGATCTGCTCTTTATTTTACAAGAGTGCCACTGCCAATACTTGTTATTCTTCAAAGTGGCTACCATATCTGTTTCTTAATCATATAGAGGAGAAGAAAACCAAGGAGAACGATAAATGTTACCCAACCTTCTTCAAACCTTTGAGCCATACAGAGGTCAGAAAATTAATGGAACAGAGTGGTCACTTTGATAAAGAAGTGAACGATGACCATGAATATCCTCCTTTGAAGAGAGGAGATAATTTGGAAAGTTACTTGAGAATGGGCTATAGGCCCATGTCAGAAGAAGCACAATTGGCGGGATTCTTGACATACTGGCTGCGAAGGTTCGTGGTTCCCGGATCCAGTGCAGTGGATCATTTTCACCGTGGCGTCTTGTTTGCAGCTGTTAAATTGGTCTTTGGCTATAAAATGAACTTACTATCAGCAATGACCTGTAAGCTGAACGCCAGTCTCCGTTTATATGTTGACTTGATGTTGAAAGCGAAAGGAGAGAGAGAATTCCCTCGCTTAGAACTGCCATATACATATTTGTTTGGATGGTTGCTTCTTCACTATCCAACTCTAATGGATCCATGGCATGGGACCAGTTGACGGCAGTTTTCTTCGAAGGTATTCCGATGGAAAATGGAAATATACTTCCTTATCTGAATGTAGATTTATGTTGAATCTGAACAGAGGCTGGAACTTCTGCTGCGCTCCTTTCCCTACTGGGTATGATCAGATGCCCACGAATATGGTGGATTCGAAACTGCAGCCTCTAACTTCGTGTCGCTTTTGAATGGTTGAAGACAATTCGACCATCTCATTTGGTCTACCGATTCGAAGAAGAGTGCTACTTAGAACCATACCTCCCAAGCCGTTTTGCTAGACAGTTTGGGTATGATCAGTTCCACGTAGGGAACGCAATTACCTGCCTCCAAGGCAAGGGTTATCTGATAGACGAGCTAGGGCTTGGGCTTATTACAATGCCCGTGATACAAAAGCCACTTTCTCCATGCCAGCAAGGACTACTCCTCAGGGTCCTCGAATGCTTTTTACATACTCCGTATTTTACACATCAGCGAATACTTTTGCCGAGAATTTCCATCTCGCAGATAGTTTCGCCACTGCAACAAGATTGAGAAGAGGGAGAATTGCTCCATCAATCCCTATAAATGAGGAGGCACAGGAACCGACAGATGCACCTCTGGAGACTACAAGGGATATTATATTCCCCCAAGAAGTGAATGCACCACTTCGTATTTCACTGAAGGTGGGTAAATCTCCTGCGAAGAAGAGAAGAAGAGAGGAGCCTCCTGACTCCTGTAGCGAAGAAGAAATTGATTCTTGATGTTTCTTCTGAAAAGGTGACTACCAGATCTCAATCCCGGCAATTGGCCGAGACTCATCAAGAAATTGCCAGTACACCAACTTCCGTGCAAAAGCGAACAGAACCAGAAAATGTAGAGAGTCCTGTTAGGCCTCTACACAGAAAGAAAAGAGTAGTTACCAGAAGAGTCTTGGAAGAGTCTTCTTCTATACAACTCCTGACTTCAGTAGATGCTGCTGCAGGACTTTTAATGGCATCCCCCACACCCGCTTCTGAATCAGGAGCAAAACTCTCGAGGAGAATGAACAGAGGGAGATTTTGCCCCAAGAATTGAAGAGCCTAGAGAACATATTTTAGAGGAAGAACAAGGTGTTGTACAACCTCATTCTCCTATTGCAGATATTTCTCAACCTCCTCCTACTCCCAGGACTCTTCGTGAGGAAGAAGACCGTGAAATGATTGCAGCTCTGGAGGACTGCAGTTATAGCTTGCAGGAAGATCAGCTGCGACTAGCAGTGAAATGCAGCA
>JANAVB010023858.1:0-31020 GCA_029216955.1 Iris pallida | reverse complement strand
CTAGCTTCTTGTCAATTATATTTCTTGTTGTGCTTGTTATGGTGCACATTCTCGCTTTTGTCTAGTCTCGCATGTCTTATGTCTAGGATAGATTCTGCGGAATGCCACACCCGAAATCCAACAAGAAAATATTAAGGACTAAACAACTAGCTTAATTACTTAGATCATTGAGGACTTCCCAGTTACCTGCTTCCCCTTTGGTCTTGGTCTTATATATATATTATAATTAGATATATTATATATATATATATATATATATATATATGTGATTTGGAGCTATCTGTCATAATGAGCACACTTCCAGCGCACCGTCGAGTGTTGCACCGGGTACATTTGTCTCCTGGGTGATGTACCCATTATTATATCATAGGGTACATTTGTCTCCCGGGCTATGTACCACTATTATAGGATACGTTTGTCTCCCGGGCGATGCATCCACTATATACCATTGCATCCTTGGCTTGGATCATTCAGGTAGTAGCAGGCAGGTAATTGGACTTGAATTTCTCAAACTTATATTTGTTAGTAAATAGGATTGTGATAACCCTAGTTAGCTAATGTATAAAGCCGTACTCATTGCTTGGCCGTGTTGGCTGTATGGAGTCCAGTCTAGTCTAGTTTGTCTAGGCAGTGTCTGGATTTGTTTATTTCAGTACATCATTATTATGCTTACTTTTGTCGATAAATGATTAGAGACTAAATTTTGTTCAGGAGAAGGGTTACAACTTCGATCCTTGTTTAGTTTACGGGTTGTAACTTGGGTTTCGAAATAGTTCCTAAGTCATCTTATCATTTGTCGTTCTATATAGACCTAACATGCTCACATGCTCCAGTTACCTAATATGCTCACATATTCCATTACCCTACATGCTTACATGTTCCAGTTATCTTACATGTTCCAGTTATTTAACATGATCGTATGTTCCAGTTACGCTACATGCTCACATGTTCCAGTTATCTTACATGTTCCAGTTACCTTACATACTCACATGTTCAGTTTAATTCATATGTCCACAGTTTACATTATGTCACATGCCCATTACTTTATGCTACATGTTGCTTTACTTATTGTCTTTCTATTCTCGGGATAAGTGCATTGGTAGAACACGAGTCTCGATTTGCTTTTACTTATTTCTGTCTCTATCCGTTGCTATTATTTGCATGCTGGTTTTAGTTCATAGTTTGGCTTCCTTTGTGGTACTTGCTATTGGGCTATGACCCCGCTGGTTTTGTCTGGCCAGATCTGATAGAGGAGCCCGGAGGATCTTTCGTACCATCTACTCGACGGTGACTACCCGGAGCAACAGAGTACCTTAGTGGGTTTCCTATATCATTCTCCCACTAGTTATGTACATTATTCTTTTGTGGCGTTTAGCCTCCGAGCACGTGTTTAGCTCGTGTTTTGGACTTGACATTTAGCCTACGGGCCAGAACATGATTTGCGTATTCTAGACTATAGCTAGAGCTTATCATATGACTATTACTCTAGTTAGTCTTCACTCTGTATTACTAGCTTCATGATCATTGATATATGATAGTTTGGGACGCTTTACTATTTTATATTCCAGTTGATCTTACTTCTTGTATATTGTTTACTGCCTGTGATTGAGATACCTAGGATTGACTGTTGGCTTATAGTAGTAACCCCCATCTATATAGCTTATACGTTATTTCAGAGTACTGGAGTACTTTGTTATACGTAGCTAGCCTGGTCCGTCCCTACTTGCCAGTATTCTGGTTCTGGGGCGTGATAAAACTATACCTTTTTACTACCAAAATAATACTTGAAATTGCTTTAGGGCTAAAATAATTTGTCAAATATATAATTTTCAATAAAAACTATATTTTCCTATTAGTCAAAATATTTTAGATCAAAAGTTGTATTTTAAATATAATTACTACCATAAAGGTTTCTTTAATGTGCCGCAAAATAATATAATACTCATAATAATAATCATAATGAATACTATCAAAGCTACACATATACATAATATAAGTTTACTACTACTTACACTTGTTCTTATATACTGATATAGTATATAAAATGCACTCCTATATTTCCACTTTAGTCTTAATTTTGAAAATTATAACAGTAATAAAGAAGCCAGCTAATAATGCTTGTTGTTGCTCAACAAGTAGTAGTAAAATAATACTAATAATGGTAGCAATGGAATTAATAATGTACATATATATAAGGTAGGCAACATTTATTAATACTAAAAATAAAAATATAAGAAAATTTAAATAATTCTCTTTATCATTTAGAGTGTAACCACTAAATAAATTAATAATAGGCATTATTACAACTTTTCAACTTTCATTCCTATAGATGGAGAGAGTCAAAAGGAGAACTTACTTGTGATGGAGAGGGAAGAAACAAAGAGGGGTGCGAGAGATGGTCCAGCGCGAGAGAGGGAAGAAGTCGGGGGTACCTCTCTTCGGCGCGATGCTCATGTTTCCATGCGACGGAAGTAGGTCCTAAAGATCAGGTGGTTGGCCACTTGCGACGAGGTACGGCGGTCTAGTCCTGCGCGGAGGGGCACTGCTCGCAGCAGACTTGCTGAGATCGGGATCCGCCAAGGGCGGCGGTGCCCGAAGAGGAAGGCTCGACGCTGGAAGTTGTAGAGCTGGGTGACGACGCTGCTCGTCTGGAGACAGAGACGAAGGGGAGTCAACGTCTGCCGTACGGTGGCTCATGGACATGGAGGATGGCAGCCCTGGGTGGGTCGAGCGGGACCGGTTGAAGGCGGAGGTGAATTTTTTATTCGATGTTCTCTTGTTGTTGGTGATAATAAGTTAGGGAGTGGCGATCGGCCATGGTTATGGTGGCGATGATGGCGGTGTTTGTGTGGTGGTTCATGGAACGGTTGGGCAAGTGACATCAGTCGGGATGGTCGAAACTTAGTCAGCGGCCGTATCCGGTGGGGTGGTCTTCTGGTGGTGATGGGTGGAGAAATTCGGGAACAGGGAGCTTGTGGTGGTGGTGATAACTAGTGGTGTCGTTGATGGTGGAGACGTGAGGGGACGGGGTGCTGTAATCAGGACAACCTAGGGTTTAGCCGCGTGTTTGGAGTTGTCGGACACGATATTGCTTTGTAATTTGTAAATCTGTGGAATAAGAGGGAAAGGACACGAACACACAGGTCCGGACACGACGATGGTGATGCTGGACACAACGTCGGGATGTTGATGGTTGTTTGTTGTGGTTGTTGGGTGATGGTAGGCAGAAATTTTTGAGGAAGCAGGTTGTAGCCTCCCCTTAAATAGGAGAGTGACTTTTTAAAAAGATAAGGAATAGAATTGTGGACAGATAACTCCTTTCCTTTGATTTAAAGCCAAGTAAATGTTTTAAAACAAGTTTAGTTTACTCGTGATACATTAGTAGATATACTAATTTAAATCAATATTCATCATAATCAAATAATTTAATTCATATGACTTAAATCTGAAATCAATTAATTGATTAAATAAAAATTAGATACCATCGATAGTTTAAATCCTATACATTAAATTCAAATTACTTACTACAATAATTTAAATGACATCTAAATTCAGATAGATAATCCTTCTAGTAATTTAAATATAATAGAAATACCAAAATACCATAAACTATATATTTATCAAAATCTACTAATGACAATAATACAAATTTAAGTCAGAATCAAAAGGTTAATTCTTATAAATTCAAAATTAAATCAAGTAACATTTAAGCAAAAATTCGATCCAGTCGTAATCTAGTAAATATATTAAATTGTGCAAATTTGAATCATCTTTTGTAAGTAAATTAATATTTAAGATACCAATAAATATTTTACAGCTGAGTATATCCAAAAACAGAATCGAGTACTTTGATTTTCATAATAAGATAGTTGGATAATTTTTTTTTTTTGAAATTTGGCAAAGAAGTTACAGATTTCTACCATGTTTGAAAGCATGGCCGATAGAAACGATATTAAATTGTAATAATCCTCCTATAGAAGTTATTGACCAATAACACTATGAAAATATCTAGGCTCACTTAGAATTCGTGACTGCGGTCAGAAGTATCCAACATCCATGTGCCTTTCTTTAGAAATTTTCCATCTCAAAAGTCATATGACGACGATTTTCACGGTTAGCCAATTCCGATAAGTTGGGTAGAGTCTTGAACTAATAGTACCCTATCGGGTACAACATAGCGTCAATTTCAGAACCCTTTCATAACTGCTACATCCATCTTCTTGGAAACCGGTATACGATTTGGTGAACTTACCCTCCCTTCGTATTAAATCTCGTTATTCATTGATATTGGTTTTATTTTAATTTCGATGACAAAATTTTTATAAGTTGGGTAGGATGTAAACCCCCTAAATTTTAGATGGTTTTTATTAATTTTACTTAATAATTTTTTATAATTATTGGACTTTTTAAATTTTAGGTTTTGTCAATATTTTGGTAGCAAGTTCAAAGATGTAGTATATGTATACATAGATAAACTTGTACAAGTTTACATACTAAATGTATCAGAATGATTTTTTTCTTTTTTGGAAATTTAAGGAATTTTTATTTTAATTTTATGGTGTTCTATTAATTTTCAAAATGTATTGTATCTAATAAATGATTTTTTTGCTAATATTAATTGTAGCAAGAATTGCTACAGTATATGTAGCTAGTAGGTTTAATTGTTCAAGTTATTTATTTAAATGTTTTTGAAATATTTTTGTGAAGTTTATAAAATTTTATATAAATTATTTGGATTTATTTAGTGTATATATGTGTGTGTGTGTGTGTGTGTGTGTGTGTGTGTGTGCGTGCGTAAAAAATTTATATATGTGTGTTTGATATATATATATATATATATTATAATATATATATATATATATATATATAATATATTATATATATAGCACGATCAAGTTCGGAAGTAGAATATCTTGTCATTGCTCATGGCACAGCAGAGGTGTTATATCTGAACCATCTTCTACAAGAACTAGAAGAAGAAGCAAGATCTAAAGCAGCAGATATATGTTGTGATAAACAGTTTGCTATGCATATTGCTACTAATCCTATATTTTATGAAAGGACAAAGTATATTGACACCGACATTCCCTTTGTCTGTGATGAGTATAAAAGGGGATAATAAAGTTTTACTACATGAGGACCGGCGATCAGATAGCCGATAGCTACAATTCTCTTTTGGGACCTGGGGTCAATTTTTGTGTAACAAACACATCTATGCTCTCGCATGAGGGAGTGTGTTAAGTAATAGTAGTATTGGGCCATAGTCTTGAGAGGGGTTAGCCTCTCTTATATATATGTTTCCCATTAATAATAAGATCAACCAATTATTCCTATTCTACAGCCTAAACTATATGTATGTATATATTATATATATATATATATATATATATATATATATATATATAATAAGAAAAAAAAGCTAAGTGAACTTCTCGCGAATATCTCACGAGAAGCCGACACCCCAAAACCCGCGACCCCTGTCTCCCTAATCTGAATAGGAAAAAGCATATGTATATAAATACACAACTAGGGAAGAAGTCCAATACCCTAACCCTAGATCGACCGGCTAGCCCACAACCCCCTGGACCGCGTACCGCGCCCAAAGCAGGTGTAGCCAACGTGCACACGCGCGCACGACAGAGGCTGCTGTCGCAGCAACAACGTAGCGATAGTAGGCAACAACAACCCTACTTTTGGGTAAGTTTTCGTCCTCGTTCTATGAAATTTGATTCCATAAAATTTTGTAGGAAGCCTATATGACCATCTAGAAATCCTAGTTTTTAGGTTTCGATCTAGAGAACCCATCAGTCAAAAAATTCGACAAAAAGTCGAAGAAAAATTGTCCCGAAACAGGACATGGAATTGACCCAGGTGCCCTTATTTGGGGACTGTTTCCCATTAACCTAGTAGGAATTTTGGAAAATTTATTAAATAAAATTTTAGACCACTTATAACCCTTCGAAACCCTTCTTGTAGATTTATTTTTCATCCACTATATAGAAAGTAATTTGTTTGTAAAGTTTGGGGAAAAAAAGATTTTTTTAAAACTAAATTTTTGTGAAAAATTAGCTATACGGCGTAGCGCCGACAAATAGGGCGAAGTGGTTGTGAATCAAAAGTATAGAAAGGTACATATCGACGTCACGGACGTGTGGGATTCGACGGAAGTTGATTGCGGTGTGTGCACAAAGAAATCGAGGCATATTAGTCGAGATACCCCATATCAGCCTCTTAGCAAACTTGCCCACAACTTCGTGCACATTCGTCATCTCGAGACAAAACTTATCCCACTAGAATCATGTCATTTTTTTGGGTCCTGTGACCAAGTTTGGTCCGATTTTGAAAAGGTCGAATGGAAAGCTATTTTGGCGGGCCTGCGACCCAATCCAACAAGCAAATTTGTGCACGGCTCAACAGAATCGAGCTTTGGACATACGGTTGAGTTCTATCGTCAAACCAGACCCGTAGACATATAATTTGATGACTTCATAGACCATAGGTATTGGTACGTTTTTCGGTGTAAAGCGGGTCTAACGGCAGATATCGTTTTGACCCAAAATTATGATTTTACCCCTGTGTCCAGAATTGGACTTATGGGTAGGCGATCTTAGATATTTTCTTATCTCAAAAATGTTCATAATGTCTGTTTCAGCATCCGAGGACATTTGCGGAAGTTGGCTTTCATTGCTTCGCTGATCTACCGGTTCGAGCTATTGGATACTGTCATTTTGCACACCACCTTAGACAAGATACCTTGTCATATTTATTCCTTATATTATTTGCATCTTACTGTTTAGTTATTGCATGGTTACTTTTTATTTCTAGTTTTTTAGTTATTTTACTATTTACTGTTCATGATTTACTTTACCATGCTTCCACCTATACATGATGCAAATGCTAATCATATTTTCATTCTTGCCTTTAAACTTTGCATATGGACCTAGAGTTAAGGGACTAACTTGTCAGTAAGCATCATATTAACTTTGATACAGTTACATCATGAAATATGTGTGAGTTATGAGTAGCATATAGAGGTATTACATGTTGGCCAATCACCCGTGCGCATGCGTTAGGTCTAACTATCAATAGTTGCTATCACTCCTATTGTTTGTTATACGTATTTTCAGTATACATGTACGAAATTCTGACGTTTGTCAGGTGACCCGTGTTTTGACTTATCTTGCTTAGCTTTGGCTTAGTTTATTTTGGTTCGGCTTGGCTTGGCTTTTCTTGGTTTGGTTTGGTTTGGGTTGGGTTGAGATGGAGAGGTTGATATATAAGTCAACTCCTCTCTCTCTCCTCCATTACTTCTTCTTTATTTGTTCTTCTTCTTTATTTACTCCTCTCCACCTACATAGAAGCCCTAGGCAAGTGCAACTTGCTTCATGATGGATCTCAAGTTTATGTACAACTGTCTTCTTTGCTTGATACTAAGTCTCTTTAGAACTTGACATTTTTGGTTTTGATGGATAGATTTGGTAGATCTAAGTTTATAGTTTTCTCTGTTTTTCTTGGTATTGATCTCATAAACCTTGTTATTTTCGAGATCTAGTAGTTCTATGTCGTGGAAAATTCAATTTTTCATAATTTAGACCCTTGAAAGTCTCGATTCCGACTTGCTTTGAGGGAGTTATGGCCTTTTGGAGTTCATAGGTTCAACTAAGCACTTTCGTGTTGTTGGAGAAGATGAGCAGTACACGCGCGACCCTTGGCGCCGTACCATCTCGGTTGTGCGTACGCTCTTTAGCGTCGCGCCTTTCAGCCGGCGCTCTTTAGCGTCGTGCCATCACTGTGCGCGCGCACCCCTTGGCGTCGTGCTATCTCGGAGCGCGTGCCACTTGGCGCGCCACGTCATCCTAGCGAGCACGCACCACTTGGCGCCGCGCCATACTAGCAAGCGTGCGCCACCTGGCACTGTGTTATCCCCGACACCACTTGTCCTCCTGGCGTCCCTTGTCCCCCTGGCGTCGTGTTGCCTCCTTGCGCCACTTGTCCACCAAATGCCACTTGTCCCCCTGGCACCACTTGCCCCTTGCCACTTGCCACTTGCCAATGCCACCCTGCGCGTGCCACCCAGCATGCGCCCTTCTGACTCGAATGGGGTACGCCAATGATGATGTGCATACCTCCATGCTGGCTTTTATTGTCACTACCACATTTTAGCCTAAGGATATTTTGGTTATTTGTGATTTATTAGAATTAATTTTAATTTTTGATAATTAATATTGTGCTAATTATGTGTTGAGCCTTGACCTAGATTTGCCCTAATCTAGATGTTAGTTATTAGCCTAGATATTGCATTAGAAGTTTCTGACTAGAAGACAAGGCTAGTAATATCTAGATATTTTAGCTAAGTTAGATATTTAGCTTGAACCTAATTTCTTATTGGGCCTTTAACTTGAGGGCTTAATTTACATTGTAGAGAGAAGCCCGTAGCCTACATTGCACTAAACCCTAACACTAGCATGTGGCCGGCCATAGCATAGTCCCTCCCTCTTTATAAGCATCACATCATTACATCTTGCCTCTTTTCGTTGCCTCCTCAAAGCCTAATTTGTGCCCTTTCCCAAATCCACCCCCTTTCTCCAAATCAACTCCAAATTGAGCCTAGTCTTTGCATCACACTCCCCTACTGTAGTAGAGGTCTATAGAGGCTAGCTAGAAAGGATTGGAGGCTCTTGGACCATAGCAAGTTGGTGAAGGATCTTATTCCTAGGCTTTTGTATTAAGATTCCTACTCTCAATAGGTAATGGCTCTAAACTTATTTGTTCTTCTGATTTTTTCATAGATGCATACATCTAGGTACCATACACCTGTAGACCAAGTTTGGTAGGATTTCGTGTCAATTTGATACCCGTGTCGGAGGCGTATCGGAGTATTGTAGAAAGTGTTTGATGAAATACCTCAATGGACTGTTTGTAAATATTTTCCAAAACTAATTTCATAGATTTGTAGCTAATTATGTGTAGACTTTAGATCTGTGTCTGAGGTGATTTTAGACACATTTTTGTGTCGCATTTGGATACGGGGATGCCCGGACGATACTGTGGTATGTATCCTGCTACCACGTCTCGTACTCGTTGGACACGACACGTAGACACGTAAAAATTGGTGGACACGTGGGGGCAACTTCTGTCAACGTGCTCACGAAGTTTCACGAGAAATGGATTTGTATCGAAGGAGAAATCGTACTCGCATGGGTTTTGTACTGACTGTGCATGCACAATTTTCTCTCTAATACCTTGTTCGTTCTCGGACACGACACGCCATGGACACCTTGCAGGCACTTGGACACATAGCCCTAAACCTACCCTAGCTACTGACACAAGCACGAGGCTTCTCATTGCACACAGTGAGTCCTAGAGGGCTCGACACACGTGCACGAGCCCTCCTGATACTCTTAACACACTGGGTTTGGACACTTGTGGACACGACTCTTGGACACATTGGTACCCTAACATGCTGACACACTCGTTTGTGCACACCCACCCTCTCTTGTTTACATATTTGAGTTGTTGTTGGGTTGTGTGTTCGAATGGGATTGGTATGTTCTGTTCGTTCACAGTTTTGAGGATTAAATATTCATTTAAATTCTCAGTTTTTGAGTTTGATTTCAATTATTGATCTGGGTTTGAGTTAGCGCTTTGATTTCAGGTCTGAGTTTAGTTGCTTTATTTATATATATGTTATCTTGGTATAGATGTTTGGGTTTTCGAATGCAATGTATATAACTAATACTTATTTTCAGTTGGGTATTGATTGTGTTTGGGGCTTTGATTCTCAATTTCTGAGATCTTTGAATGTCATTGCGGGATTTGATTTTGTATGGCTATAGTATGTGTAGATGAGGGTTTAGTAGTTGAGTATATTATGTATTATACATATATACATGTATGGGTTTTATGGTTCCAGTTGGAATACATATCAGTCCAATTGCATTCCCAGGTTCCTGTTGCATTCTCAAAGTTCCTAAGATCAATGTATAGATGTTTTGGGTTAGTTCAGTTCATGTGGGGTATGTATACTATGTTCGAGAGTGGGGTTGCTGTTTGAATTTCCAGGTTTAGACACTTAATGTATAGGCTTGTGGTTCTCAGATTTCTGAGATGGTGGGTGAGTCTTGGAGGATGGATTTATGTATGAAGTGTGTGACTGCTAGTCTATGTATATATAATATATAATATATATATATATCTATATATATATATATATATATATAATATATAGGTTAGTAGTTAGTGATATATAAATATAGCTATAGGTATAGTGATATATATTTGTATTATGTTATACAGTGTAGTGTATATTTTATATATAGAGAGTATATGTATATGATACTTTACTTGGTAACCTAGCCTACATGTATTAGACTATAGTTGACCTCATATAGACCATTGGACTTGTTGACTTGAGTTTGACTAAACCCTAGACTAGCTGACTAGTGACTAGAGTTTGACTAGATTGTTGACCAGAGTTGACCAAGTGTTGACTTTGACCTAGAATGACCTAGAATCATGTAGAATGTATTGTAAACTTCATTTATTATACCTTGAAGACATTGTAACCTGTGTTGCTCTAAATAGGACTCAGTTACTCCTGTACGGACATCTATTCTCATCAGTCGTTCAGGATATTAGCGAGTACATTCTCTGATCGTTTCATACTTGCTAGGACTTATATTCTTGCTCTAGACTACTTTACTTGACGTTGACACTTGTTATCACGGATTAGTAATATATGGATCTTTTCATGCGATGTTATCCCCTCAACGGATACATCGGGTATTTCATGTTCGTGTACTTTATCACGAGCATCGTGTACTCCTTTTATTCGTGATATTCGTGCACAAATCGTGTGCTCTCATGTACTCTCGTGTGCTCACATGATCTTCTTGTGAAACTAATCATCGTGTACGTAACATAACTTAAAGGGATCCTTGTGTATTTATTGGGGACGGGAGAGTAAAAGTGGTTATGTGATTATTCCTATTAGTTTACTCTTGTGCAAACTCTGTAACTTAGTCGTGTACAACACCAAGCCGATTACATAACCATCTTGTGCTCTAAATCACTTAGTCACTTACAGTTCTTACTTACCATATATATTTCCAGTTTACAAATATCTCTTATCTTTCATGTACATTTCTTACAGCACTTCATGTATCTTATTCTATTGCTTGTTTATATTTCCTGCCATGATATGAACTATTTGAGAGATATGTACTCATTCTTGTCCTGACCGGACATGTTAAAAATATTACAGATGATACTAGAAGTTCTGCCCTACTTACTATGGACCCTATCTAGACGACACTTGCGAGTTGGACCCACAGGAGGATCCAGATCTAGGTGAGGACATCATCCCTATAGTCTAGACTAGATAGCTAGGCTGTTATCTTATTTCATTATGTTATTTGTATTTGACATCTGAGCTGTATTATTTCTGAATGTTTGAGATGTTGTGTCATTTAGACACTTAGACTTATTTCATTCTGTTTGTATCTTCACTTTTGAGATTTCATATCTATCATATCATGCTATTCTACTTTAGAAATGTGATTGAGTTGTACCTTCTGTATTGTCCGTCGATTGGAGAGTATATCTTGTACAGCTACATTTATACTGTGTTAGTTGTATATGACCTAGGACAGCGTTCTATCACCGACACTGTGGCGTAGGCTGGACGTACCCACTTCTCGTGCCCCTACACTGGGTGCGGATCGTGACATGTATAATTTTAATATTTATGTTTTGTTACATGCATGTACCCTATAATTGACCTGTCTTGTGACGGCCCGACCGGGCTACTTGTTAGCATGAGCATGATAAGATTGGATTGAGCATTGACTTGGACTTGAGAATGATAATACTTGACTGTAAACAGAACCTGACTTGAACCCGATATGAGAATACGATCCCGACTTGATAACTTATTAATACTACACATGATAGAACTTGAGCTTGATGAGATTTGAGCAGAATATTTGACTTGACTTGAACATAATAACATGAACTCGTCTTGTATAATCTTGATGGTGGCCCGTCGAGGCGCACTCCTGACATGTGCTCTTGACATAACAAGTAAACCTGACATGACATGTACAATCTTGATTGTTGTTGTGTTAGCCATTGGACCAAATATTGGTGCTGAATTTTTTTATAATGTTTCATTATTACTGTCAATTTTGTTTGCGTATATATAAGAATATACCAAGTGTTTCAAAGCCAATGACAACAAATAGGTAAAAGATAGGATTCATGAAAATATTAACTTAGAAGGACCTTAGTACAATTTTATCAATTGTGAAACCTGTTTGGCAGACCCTTTATAGGATTAGCCTGGAATCAAATTCAAACTATGATAAGAACCTTCCCTCCTATCTTCAAATCGATCAAAAGGATAAATCTGATTTCAGTTAAACCAATTCTCCCTATATCTGTTTTCCCATTTGGCTCAACCCAATGATATTGTATATATATGAAGAAGAGTCACCCGCTCCTCTGCACAACCGAACCCTAGAGTATCCCTTCTCGACATAGTCCTTGATCTCTTCCACTAGCAGTTGGGAGGAACAAGAGCGTCTACAGCCATTGCCGCATTGACCAGGTTGCAGAGTACATTGCAGGTAACCCTTCGATCTTCATCAAAGTATATATAATTAGAACGATTTAAGGAACTCTAATTGTTTGTATCAATTACTAAGAGAAACTATTTGAAGGTACAGTTGGCTCGAGGGATAGAAATAGGGGTGGGGGTGTTCGTTGTAATTCCTTAGAGAATCTAGGAATAAGGTCCATATGGACCAGTATACCATGAGGAGTGCCCTTCTAGAACCTATGACACTAGCAGCAGGTCTATGGCAAGTAGGATACTGCGGTAAATTCGCTCTGCTATGTAGGAGTACACCAATGAAATTGAGTAGGAGAAATTATACTCTATAAAGAGGCTACTACAATATTCCTAGGGAAACATTGTGGCAAATAGAGATGTATCCAATTGGCTACATGACCATTGGGTATTAGGCAAGATAGTCGTATCTGTTAGAGCAGCGATAGCCTTAATGGTATGCAATAGAAGAGATGGCATTGCCACAAGACTTGATAGCAGCAGGCAGTCTGCCGTATAGAGTTTGACATATATACGAAGACAGTGTAGGATATACACTAGGCAGAAAAACTACAGGTTGATATTTAGGTGTGAGGCAAGCTCCGACACTTGATAGATACTGTAACTTATCATGGGCTAAACAAAAGGGAAGTGAGACATGTGTTGTGTGTGGGTGTCAATTTGAGTATACAAAGGGATATGAGGGGGATGCCTTTGTTTAAAATTGTGTGTTGAAAGATAGATATATGTGCGCATATGTGTGTGTATCAAGAAGTTAGTAGACAGTAGCTGATATGCCAATGCATAGGCATGTGGCTCTATAGTGAGGTATCCTAAGGAAAAAGAAATAGGCGCAGTAGATGGCAGCAGGGTGTACACCTAAACCTGGCAGCAGTAGCTACAATTATTGATTACCCATGTATCTTGTGTATCATATGTATGGATAAACCTTATGATAAATACAAGATATAGCAATAACTGCAGGAGGTTGGTTCAGTTCCCTGTTTATATAGGTATCCATATAGGTGCAGCAGATGTGGGGTGTCCATAGTATGAACAAAGCATTATCCAAATCCGATCATATCAAGATTTACCCTATGGCAGGGTATATGTAAGTGTTATTTGGGTCATTGTATAGGGAGTGGCAGTTAGTATGTCCAACGTTCAGGTGTGTACAGATATACATGGGTATCCAATGGTTGAGACAGGTGCAAGTAGCAAACCAATGGGGGTTAGCTTGTGTTTATTAACATCATATTCACATTCGTAGCAGGGTTTTTTATAGTAATACAAGTGGTTGTTGTCCGTTTACATTGGTTACTTAGTCAAGCACCCCTTCAGATGTGTTTTTAGCTATTAAAGTTGTTTGTACCGCATTAAGAGTCCCCTTTTTATGATTCTTTTTACTCATATTATGCACCTACTGATGGAACTGGAGATTCCCAGGACCCTTTCTTGGTGTGCGTATTGATCGATAGAAAGTTAAACAGATCTAATACGTGTTCTAACCCTTCATAGGCGGAAACTAGGGTTCACGAATTATACCTGCGGTGGAAAGGAGACAAATAATTCCTGGCAATCTCGAACGGACGACCCCAAGATCTTCTGCACGTATTCCTTCCTCGAGTTGGACGTCGTGTGGGCGACGATCTCCCAACCTTGTCTTCTCCTTGGCAGCCCTCTCTTTCTCTCCTTACGTGAATCACGAATTTAGAGAAAGTTTCAGATTTTTGATCAGTAATCTGGCGGCCAGAGAATAGAGGGTATATATAGGCTACGGCAGGGACCACGAGGAAAAATTAGGGTTAGGCCTCCTAACAGATCTGGATATCCCGTGTTCAGCCCGAACACACAATCCAGGCCCATTAACAATAGCTCGGTCCACTAATAAGCTATTGTTGCACTACCTCCCTAATCCCAAATTATGTTTGTGGGGTCCTTTTATATTGCTCGTTTGGCTTAAGATATCGTATGTCCGTCGATCAAATTAAGTTACTGACAACTATATTGATTCTACATCTTTTATCCTTAAGTAGCACCACTCAACTTTATTTGTCATGTCGAATATAATCCACCTGCAGGGTTTACATGACAATCCTTATGAGCTCCTTAAGGGGACATCATCAACCCGATGTATCGGGACATGGATTCCATTTATAATCAACAGTCCATCATACATACAATGTTATTACCTAATTCATAGAGGTTGTTGATCCATAATGAATCTCACTCTTTTATGAGTCAAAATAATACACACTGCATATACATGTCCGTTATTATATCCGGGTTAAGAGCACAAGCATCCATAAAACAGAGGTATTTGTTCTCTTATGTAGTCAGCACAAAGAGAACAACCTCAAGTGGTCCTGTTCAATACACACAAATTGTACTAGTATAAACCTATAGTCAAGATAGACTAATACCAGATTACACTACAACCTTTCCAATAGATTGTCCAAGTAATCTAGGTGTGAACTATTTATACATCTATAGGGAACTGATAATATAATCTTCGTGTGACACCATACACCATTATTATCTACAATATAGAATATCAGACATTTGCATTAACACTTGCAATAAATACAATATGCAAACATTTGTCCATATGATTCTCATTCAAAATTTAAGGAAATAAGGTTACTAAAAAAATGATGCTTTTAGTATATAACCCTAACAATCTCCCACTTATACTCAAAGCATTGCTTTTCAGTATACTGTTACAAATCTCCCACGTATACTTAAAGCCATGCTGCTACACATCTGACTCTCATTCCCTCAACATGACTATCAAAAGCCTTAGCTGGTAAGCTCTTTGTAAAGGGATCAGCTAGGTTGTCGGCTGATGCTATCTTGATCACAGCAACTTTTTATTTCTTTACGAAATCTCGTATCTGGTGGTACTTGCGCTCAATGTGTTTGCCAGTCTTATGGGCTCGTGGTTCCTTCGAGTTGCAACTGCACCACTATTATCACAATAAATTGTAATAGACTTAGGCAAACTAGGTACCATATCCAAGTCCAACAGAAAGTTTCTGAGCCAAACCGCTTCTTGGCTGCCTCAGAGGCTGCCACATACTCGGCTTCCATGGTGGAATCAGCAATACATTTTTGCTTGATACTCCTCCACACAATGGCTCCACCTTCCAAGTAAAAACACATAACCTGAGTTAGATTTCCTGGAATCCCTATCTGACTGAAAATCTGAGTCTGTATACCCCAAGGGAACTAAACTATTTGCCTGGTAAACTAGCATATACTCTTTAGTCCTTTTCAGGTACTTCAAAATATGCTTTATGGCAGTCCAGTGCTCTTGTCCTGGGTTAGACTGATATCTGCTAACCATGCCTACGGCAAAGCAGATGTCTGGTCTCGTACATAGAATTGCATACATTAAGGTTCCTACTGCTGAAGCATAAGGAACTGCCTTTATGTTCTCTATCTCTTTAGGCGTCCTCGGACACTGCTCCTTTGATAGAGCAATTTCATGTCTAAAAGGTAAGAAACCTTTCTTAGAATTTTGCATACTAAAACGAGTTAGTACAGTATCGATATAGGAAGCTTGGGATAAGCCTAACATCCTTTTCTTGCGATCTCGTAGAACTTTGATCCCAAGGATGTGACCTACTTCTCCCAAGTCCTTCATATCAAAGTTTGGATAACCATACCCTTACATCAGATAACACCTTCATATTGTTTCCAATGAGCAAGATGTCATCCAAATAAAGTACTAGGAACACCACTATATTTTTGTCACACTTTCTGTATACACATGATTCATCCTGACATTGATCAAATCCATAGGATTTTATCACCTGATCAAAACATATGTTCCAAGATCAGGAAGCTTGCTTAACTCCATAAATGGACTTCTTGAGCTTACAAACAAGATGCTCCTGGCCCTTTTCAATGAACCCGTCTGGTTGCTTCATATAGATGTCTTCTTCAAGACTTCCATTAAGGAAAGCTGTCTTGACATCCATTGCCAAATCTCATAATCGAGATGAGCTGCAATAGATAAAAGAATACGGATAGACTTAAGCATGGCTATAGGAGAAAAGGTTTCCTCATAATCGATACCCTCTCTTTGAGTAAAACCTTTTGCTACAAGCCGAGCTTTAAAGGTTTCAACCTTACCGTCTGATCCTCTTTTCTCTTATAGACCCACTTGCATCCAATGGCTTTTACACCAACGGGTGGTTCTACAAGCTCCCAGACCTGATTAGAATCCATAGATTCTATTTCAGATATCATTGCTTTTTGCCAAGACTCTGCATCTTTATCTTGGAGTCCTTTATTGTAGGTACAGGGATCATAATCTTGTTCCTCAGGGACGAAGTCTGACGACTCTCCCAAGAACATATATCTATCAGGTTGTATCACAACCCTCCCACTACGACGAGACACTATCTGTTGTGGTGTAACATTTATGACACGTTGTGCAGTTATTTGTGGTTCATCCTCTTGTACTGTTGGTACTGAAGTACTTGGTGTCTCACGTCTTATTTCTTCCAGAACAACTCTACTTGTGGGTTATGGTTCATCACATAGTCTTCCTCTAAGAATCGGGCATTGGTGCTAACAATGACCTTCTGATCTTTAGGACTATAAAATAAACCTCCTTTCGTTCCTCTTGGATAGCCTACAAACAAGCGTACTTCTATACGAGATTCCAACTTATCTGCATTTTCATTCAGCACATGTGCTGGACTACCCCAAATGCAAACATGTTTCAGACTAGGCTTACGCCCAATCCACAGCTCTGTGGGAGTAAGAGGTACTGACTTAGAAGGAATCAAGTTCAAAATATAAGCTGCAGTCTCTAAGGCATATCCCAAAACGAATCTGGCAAATCCGAATAACTCATCATTGATCTAACCATCTCCATAAGAGTTCTATTCCTTCTTTCGGCTACACCATTCTGCTGGGCGTTCCAGGTGCAGTCAATTAGGATGTAATCCCAGCCTCTGATAAATAATCTCTAAACTCTCCAAAGAGGTACTCGCCACCACGATCTGATCGTAATGACTTGATACATTTTCTATGACGTTTCTCCGTTTCAGCCTTGTACTCTTTGAATTTCTCAAAGCACTTAGACTTACGGCGCATCAAAAAATGTATCCATACCTTGTATAATCGTTAATAAATGTGACAAAATATTCAAAGCCACCTCTAGCTTGGATAGTCATGGGTCTACACAAATCAGAATGAACCAATTCCAACACATCTTTGGCCCTATACCCCTTTGCCGTAAAAGGCCTTTTGGTTATTTTACCTTCCAAGCATGATTCATACTGGTAGTGCCTCCACTTCCAATGAACTCAAAGGTCCATCTTTAACCAGTCTTTGAATCCTTCTTAGGTTAATATGCCCCAATCGCAAGTGCCAAAGATATGTTTGGTTCATACAAGAAGGTCTTTTCTCTTATTTAAGTTAGATGACATATTCATTTTCATAAGTTGTATTTTGGGCGAAATAGGATTAATGACATACAAATTATCAATCAATGCACCAGAACTGATAAAATGTTTATTCTTTCTAATAACAATATTGTCATTAAAATAAACTGAATATTCATCCTTAACTACATAGAAACAGAAACTAAATTTCTTCTAAGTGAAGGTGCATAAAGACAATCTCTCAATGTCAAAGACTTATTTTACCAAAAGATAAAGTAACATCTAATGCAACGATCGAAACTTTTGTAGCATCACCCATGAACAAGCAGCTCTCTATCACTGAGCCGTCTGGTTTCCTGGAACCCCTGCAATGTATTGCAGACATGATTAGTGGCTCCTGTATCTACACACCAGGTGCCGGTAGATAAACCGCTAAACATGTTTCAACTACTAGTAAATATGATATACCTTTTTTGTTCATTTGTTTGAGAAGTGGAAAATCAGTCTTCCAATATCCTGACCCTTTGCACTTGAAACATTTGCCTTTCGACTTTTTCACCGCGCCTTGAGGTCCCATGTGAAGAACAGATGGCAACTCTAGAGGGGGGTGAATAGAGTATATAGAGATAATATCCACTTAAAAAATTAACTCTATCACAAATGAAACTAATCAGAGTAAATACGGAATTTAAAGTGAGAATCAAGAGAGCATACGCAAACACAGCCGATTTTAATCTGGTTTCCCTCGTGGAGGACTAGTCCAGGCCTGAGAACTTTAGCTCAGGATTAAATCCACTATTTATGAAATAGTAGTTTACAACCCGTGCCTTTTCTTCAGAAGAGCACGTCAACTTCTTATAGAGGATCGCAGTGGCAATTTGCTTGGAATTTTCCAAGCGACTTCTTCAACTCTTGCATAAGACTCCTAACTGAGAGATGCTGAGCACTCGAGACTTAGGAAGCTTGTGGCTAGTAGATGGGAAGGGTATAGCTTATTTGAGCTTAGGAGAGAAGAGAAGAGAAGATTGGATGATTTGAAATGAGAGAATTCTAGGCCTATTTATAGGATTTTTGTAGACAGAATTCGGCCAGAATTCGGTTAGAAAATTTCAAATATTTGGCCGTTGGACAACTAGCAACCAGCTAACCCTAAAATTAAGGTTGCTGATTTTTAGGGGACAGAGTTCGGCCCAAACTCTGTGTGGAGGCAGAGTTCGGCCCGAACTCTGTCTCCAGAGCACAGAGCTGGTTCTTGGGGACCAATGGACATTTTTCTGGATGGTGGAGTTTAGGGATTATTGGGTAGGCTATAGGTCAAGTCTCAAGAGCTCAGCATGACACAGTTTACATCAATCTAGACTCAATAAAAGTATAAAATACAAACTCATATATAACTGAATTGCAAAGACTGAGCTGTCTTCAGACTTGAGCTTGATATAGACGTCGTGTTCGTATTGAATTATTACAAGTATTATTTAGTCAATGTTATCAATATTTGGTTGACTGTGACTTTGTGTCAACAATCTCCCCCATATTGATAATTAACAAATAATAACTGTATATTCAGTATTCATACCTGGACACAGCATAGCTCCCCCATAATCAGTGCTGAGCTAAACAAGATAGCTCCCCCATAATCAGTGCCGAGCGAAACAAGATAGCTCCCCCATAAACAATGCGTTGAACCTGTTGGCCTGATAAGGAATATCTTCCAAAAGCACAAAAAGTACATATACCAAAAAGAATATACACAGAATATACATATCTCTCCCCTTTGGCATTTAGCAATATAATAAGAATCAAGTAATAATGGGCAAACACACCAAAGAGAAGAAACATCATATGAACTAATAGAACGAGCAAATGTCATAGAATAATAAAACTACCAGAAAATAAGAGTCACAACTCATAACTAGAGTCACTAAATCATAAAGAGTGTACCAAGTACATAAATCCAACTAAACAACTGAAAATACTAGAAAGCATAAAACATAAACTATGATCAGCAACAGCATCATCTGATAGAAGCCATCTCCATCATGGAGCCCGAGAAGGCCCAGCGGAGTCGGAAGGACCAGTGAAGGAACGGCTGGGGTCCACAATAGCAGCATCCGGATCCAGGTAGCGCATGACCCAGGGATCGTCAATGCGATATCCCTCGCGACCGGGATCCCGCTCCATGGGAATGGGCATAGAAGGATAATGGGACATAGAATACCGAATATCGTGCAGCGAGTTGCTGAGGGCACTCATCTGCAGGGTAGTACGGTAGTCCATCTGAGTCCAGCGATAGTCCTCTAAGGCAAAACGATCTCGGAGCATGGTCTGGATGGACTCAAGGGTAGCAGGAGAAGGAGGTGCATCCTGTCCAAGTGGAGGGGCGTCGGGCTCCTCATCATCAGAATGCTCGAAAGTGGCAGGAGAGGCTACGACTGCCTGAAGTCTTCGTGCCTTGGATAGGAAGGCAGGAGCAGGCAAGAAAGGACAATCATGAAGTGGTACAATAAATGCACGAAGGACCATAGGAAGATATAAGGGATAAACCAAGGCTCGTGGTTTTTCCTATAGTTAATCATCCAGTCCATCATGGTACGTGGAAGATTAAAAGGAATGCGATAGTGAAGATGATACAAAGCTGATATTTCAAAATAAGTAACTTCATCGGTAGAGTCGGCTTTGGGTAAGATTGTGTTAAAAACAATCCGATGAAGTTCATAGTAGTAAGGGTTGAGATGTTTGGCCATAAGCTTACGAGGGCAAATGTTAGGGGCACATAAATCTGCCTTGAAGCCCTCAAGGGAAGTTTTATCTAGAAATTGGAATGATCGAGATTCAACAAGCTTATCCCAAGTATCGAGATCTTGAAGTTCAAGATACTCGGCCAAATCAGAATCAGCAAAGGCGATGTCAATGGCCGCAACTCGTGAATAAATGTGAGTGTCATCATGAGTCAAGTTGCAGTAGAACATTTGTATAGCACTACGATAGATGACGAAATTCGTAGCAACTAGCTCATCAATGCAAAGATAACGAAAAATGGATTCATATTGTGAAAAGATTGTGAAGTTTATGGGATGTCCCGCAAACACCGGACGGGTCCGAAAGTCACTAAACCAATCGTTGGACGCGTCTAGTGACACAAAGATTCGGTCGTCATAGGTGTTAGGGTCACGAGGACGTGAAGGGTTGAACAACGGATGAGGTGGTTGTTGTTGTTCAACGGGATGCTCAACGGGAGGAGGAGCACTCGACGAGGATGCACCCTCGGTCCAAGATCTCTTCCCACGGTTGGGCAAGCGAGGAGCCATTGCACAAAATAGAGAAATTGAAATAGAGAAGGAGAGTGAGTTATACCTCAAATAAATGATGAACAGTGAAAGAGAATGAGAAAATAGCCCTTCTCCTTGATTTTGGTGAGAGATGGAGCACTATGGAGAGAAAACTAGGGTTAGAGTTTTGAGAAAATAGTGTAGGAGAAGTAGAGGAGGTGGTAAGAATGAAGGAAAGGGAAGAGAAACCGAAATAAAGGAGAGGGTTTCTCTTGGTCGGGTTTAATTTTGACCATTGGATCAACAATGAGATCCACGGCTGGAACAGTCCCCGATTCTGGAACAGGGAGACCGAACTCGGCCCGAACTCTGGTAAGGACAGAGTTCGGCCCGAATTCTGGGTCCTTGTCCCAGAACTGAAATCAGGCTGGAAGGATGAAAAAATTGGTTAAGTGAGGGAAATCAAGATAAGTTATAAAGATAAATGATTAAGAATGTCAATAAACCAGATAGTAGAAGTGGAAAGATAGCAATATGAAATTGAAAAATAGCATATCAGCAAGTGATAAAAAAATGTACCGTATAATAAACAAGGAGTTATATTATAATTCAGTATTTTGAATTTGCCATGAGTTAGCTGCAGGGGCCGGATCCCAGCTAGCGGTAGTCCTGAGGACTAGTACACCGTGCTTAGGCTTTTACGCCTTGTTGTCAGAAGGGCCCTTTCGGCTTGTACTCATAGCAAGTTCATCATAAGAGAATCACAGTATAATCGATATTATGCAGGTGTATTTTAATTTATGACGGCTTCATCTAAAATTCCAAGTTCACGACAAAGAAAATTGAAGCGCTCTTCGGATAATGGCTTTGTGAAGAAATCAGCTAACTGATGATCAGTGTCAATAAATTCTAAGTTAATCGTGCCATTTTGCTGATGATCACGCAAAAAGTGGTGTCGAATTTCAATGTGCTTTGTGTGTGAGTGACAAATAGGGTTCTTAGTCAAGTTTATAGCACTAGTGTTGTCACAAAAGATAGGAATACGCATGAAAGATAAATTATAGTCTTCAAGGGTTTACTTCATCCAAAATTTGTGCACAACAACGCCCAGCTGCTATGTATTCAGCTTCTGTTGTGGATAGTACGACAGAATTCTGCTTCTTGCTAAACCAAGAGACTAAAGCCTTTCCTAATAAATGGCACGTACCGTTCGTACTTTTATGGTCAACCTTGCATCCAAGAAAATCAGCATCAGAGCAACCAATTAGGTCAAATGATGTTGACTTGGGATACCATAGGCCCACTGTAACTGTACCCTTAAGGTATCTAAAGATACGCTTAACTGCGGTCATATGCGATTTCTTAGGATTTGCTTGATATCTTGCACACAGGCAAACGCTAAACATTATATCAGGGTGACTAGCAGTAAGATAAAGTAGACTGCCTATCATACCTCGATACTTACGTTGATCTACGGGTTTGTCGCTCTCATCTGGTTCCAGTTTGGTTAAAGTATCCATAGGAGTGCTGATTGGTTTAACATTATCAAGTTCGAATTTCTTCAGCATGTCCTTTGTATACTTCGACTGACGGATGAAGGTTCCATTTGACAATTGTTTGACTTGTAGCCCAAGAAAGTAGTTGAGCTCCCCCATCATGCTCATCTCAAACTCGGTCTGCATACACTTGGCAAAATCTTGACAAAGGGTTTCATCAGTAGAACCAAAAATAATATCATCTACATATATCTGTACTAAAAGAATAGTGTCCTTCAAAGACTTTATGAAAAGTGTAGTGTCAATTTTCCCTTTTGAAAAACCTTTCTCAAGCAAGAAGTTGCTTAGCCGTTCATACCAAGCTCTAGGGGCTTGTTTGAGGCCGTACAGTGCTTTCTTTAGCTTGAACACGTGGTCGAGAAATTTGTGATTTTCAAAGCCAGGGGGTGTTTTAACAAACTTCCTTCTTAATAAAACTATTCAAGAAAGCACTTTTAACATCCATTTGAAATAGTTTGACATTTTGAAAATTTGCAAATGCACAAAGCATCCGAATGGATTCTAATCTAGCAACAGGAGCATACGTCTCATCGTAGTCGATACCTTCCTTTTGGTTGTATCCTTGAGCTACTAGACGAGCTTTGTTGCATATGACTGAACCATCTTTATTTACTTTGTTTCTAAAAACCCATTTAGTACCAATAATCGAGTGATTAGCCGGTCTAGGAACGAGTTCCATACTTGGCTCCTCTCGAATTGGTTGAGTTTTTCTTGCATAGCAGAAATCTAAAATTTATCATTGAAAGCTTCAGAAATGTTTTTAGGCTCAATTTGTGAAATAAAGGCAGTGCTAGCAATAGAGTCTCTTAATAATGATCTAGTAGTTACTCCTCGTGAAACCTCACCGATTACCAAATTTTCTGGATGAGAAGGCTTGAAAGAGAATTTCTTAGGCAAGCTTTCCAGAGAATTTGTTTCGGTTGTGGTGTTCATTGGAGTAGACGTTGATGGTTCAACATCATCATCAAGAGTAGTTGCTGCACTGTTATATTCATCAAAAGTCACATTTGTAGACTCTTCCACAATTAAAGAGCGTTTGTTAAAAGCTCTATATCCCTTACTCTTGGCAGCATAGCCAAGGAAAATACCATCGTCAGCTTTGGCATCAAATTTGCCTAAGTTGTCTTTGGTGTTAAGGATAAAGCATCTACATCCAAAAACTCTAAAATAAGAAACATTTGGGGTTCTTCCAAACCAAAGCTCATAGGGTGTTTTCTTCGTAATAGGACGAATAATACCCTATTTAAAATATGGCATGCTGTACTGACAGCTTCAGCCCAAAATATTTCGGAAGTGAAAACTTGTTCAACATAACTCTGGCCATATCGCCAAGAGTCCTATTCTTCCGCTCCACAACACCATTTTGTTGAGGAGTTCTTGGACAAGAAAACTCATGATCAAAACCATTAGAATCACAAAACCTTTCAAAATCAGAATTTTTGAATTCGCCTCTATGATCACTTCGGATTCGATTAATCATGTAGCCTTTTTCGTTTTGAACTTTCTTGACAAAAATCTTGAAAACCGAAATAGCATCACTTTTATTTGCAAGAAAGAAAACCCAAGTAAATCTTGAAAAATTATCAACAATAACAAAGGCATAGAGTTTTCCGCCAAGACTGGCTACTCTACTAGGCCCAAAAATCCATATAGAGTAGTTACAAGGGTCTAGAAGTGCTTACAGAGTTTATGGAATGAAAAGATGACTTGGTTGCCTTGTTCAACTCACATTCGGCACATACAGTGTCCTTTTTGAATGTGATGTCGGGCAAGCCTCTAACTAGCTTCTTGGTTGATAGCCTGGATATATTATCCATATTGGCATGACCAAGACGCTTGTGCCATAGTAGCCGTTCATCTTTATTAGCATATAGGTATCTACCTGCATTGTTAGTATTTCCAGACAAATAGAAAGTATAAATATTATCTCTCTTACCCCTTCAAAAGCGATGTCTCCCGTTGACCTATCATAAATAAGGCATTTATTTTGTCCAAAGTTAATGTCATAACCATGGTCAGCAAGATGACTGATGCTGAGCAAGTTATGCTTTAACTCGGCCACTAGGCAGACATCCTTTATTACGGGAGAGGGAGGATAGCCAATAATACCATTACCTATAATATAACCTTTTAGGTTATTTCCGAAGGATACATATCCTCTCCTTCATCAATAGTGATGCGAAAAGATGTGCGTCTCCCGTCATGTGCCGCGAGCATCCACTATCGAGAATCCACTTACTCTTAGTTGGAGGGAAGGTCCACCTATATCAAGAGTAGATGTGACCATTGGTACCCAAGTTCTTGAGGGTCCTGAAAAGTTAGCTTTTGGAAACCATGCATATATCTTTTTATCAACTAATCTTCTGATTCTACATTATGGTGATATGTGTCCATGTAGACCACAATAAGTGCATGTAGCATTTCTATTCACATTAGGAGCATGCTGATGATGTATAAGAATATTGATGATATTTAGATCCAGCATGGTGATGATGTTGATATGGCATGGCATGGTGAGATTGTCTATATGGCATGGCATGATGAGATTGTCTATATGGCATAGCATGATGAGTTGTCTATATGGCATGGCATGGTGAGATTGTCTATATGGCATGGCATGATGAGATTGTCTATATGTGGAGTGATGTTGATTATGTCTTTGTGCAACATGATGATGACTGTGTGTAGCATGATGATTTTGTGACAGATGATAATTATTTCTACGTGCATGTGGTTTGTGTCCTTTGTGAAATTGTGTGTATATAAAAGCATGATTATGTGTTGTAGATGGATGATGCGATGACTAGCATGAGGAGTGTTATTCTTTGTGGGTGTCTCATGAGATTGGGTTTGAGGTTGAATAACCTGTTTTCCCAATCTAGTCTCTAATCTCTTAGAGACAGCCTGCAGTTCAGTAACCTTAGCATTTAAGCTATATATCTTAGTCATAGAAATCTTGTGTCTACTCTTTTCTTCAGCAAGCATCGTGTTGAGTGTTGTGATTTCTTGTGTTTGTTGCTCAATACGTGTTTCAGCATCATGAAGGCTTAGTTTAAGCTTCGATACATCATCTGTGACTTCCGTGGGTGAAGTGTCTCTAATGTTATCAAGCAATAGAGAAAGTCTTTGAATTTCTACTTCATGACTTTTGATTTTGTCCTTGGCGTGTTTGTATTTACCAATGATCTTTTTGTGATCATCGAGTAAATCGGTGAAAGCATCGCCAAGTTCATCAAAAGAGAAGTCGTCAAGAGTTTCGTTTGATACCTTATCGATGTTGCCATTAGGCACACATTAGCCGTATCTTGAGGAGAGTCCTTTTCTTCCTCGGAGTCACTAGCTTCGCTTTATGCCAAATGCTTGTGTTGGCATATTTCTTTGATCAAGTCTTCTTGTATGGCTTCTCATAGCGGTTGCTCTTCTTCAAGAATGGACAGTCTTTTCGGACGTGTCCAGTCTTCTTGCAACCATAGCAGGTTGGCTCTTCTTGCCATCTTCTTGTGGTTCCTTCTTCCTTCGGTTGAAGCGAAGGAATTTCTTGAAGTTGCGAACCATGAGGGCTTGATCATCATCTTCTGAGTTGTCGTCATCCGTCTCTTCGGGTTCAGCCCTCCGTCGGTGAGCTTTGAGTGCGATCTCCTTAGCCTTAGGAGCAGGCTCTTCGAAGTCCTTGAGGTCAAGCTCATGAGTCATTAGCTTTCCCATCAAGTCTCCATGGATATGGTTGTGAGATCATTTCCTTCTATGATGGCTGTCACCTTAGGGTTCCAAATTTTTGGTAGCCCCCTAAGTAGCTTACGAATCTTCTCGTGATTTAATATTGCTTCCCAAGCGAGGACAGGGGGTTGATGATGTCGAGGAATCTTGTGAACATTTGCGTAATCGTCTCGTTTGGCTTCATCTTGAAAGCCTCGTATTCTTGAGTGAGACGGCTTATTTTTGATTCCTTGACTTGGGTGGTTCTTCATGCGTCACTTCTAGAAGCTTCCATACTTCATGGGATGTGGTGCATGTGGATACCCTGTTGAACTCATTCCTGTCTATAGCACAGAATAAAGCATTAATAGCTCTCGTCTAGACTTGCCTGTTTCTTCTTCTCGTCAGAATATTTGTCATGTGATTTCTCAATGAGATCACCGTTGACAACTATCCTGGCGGGCTTTTTGTAACCGTCAGTGACGATAGTCCACAGGTCAAAGTCTAGAGACTTGAGATAAAAACTCATCCTTGTTTTCCAATACGTGTAGTTAGTTCCATCGAATAGGGGAGGCCTATTAGTGGACTGTCCTTCACCGTGATTGGAAATCAAGGATTGTGTGGTTGCCATGGATCAGCTCTAGGATGTAAATCCTTGTAAAGAGAACAGAGCTCTGATACCAATTGAAGAACAGATGGCAACTCTAGAGGGGGGTGAATAGAGTATATAGAGATAATATCCACTTAAAAAATTAACTCTATCACAAATGAAACTAATCAGAGTAAATACGGAATTTAAAGTGAGAATTAAGAGAGCATACGCAAACACAGCCGATTTTAACCTGGTTTCCCTCGTGGAGGACTAGTCCAGGTCTGAGAACTCTAGCTCAGGATTAAATCCACTATTTGTGAAATAGTAGTTTACAACCTGTGCCTTTTCTTCAGAAGAGCACGTCAACTTCTTACAGAGGATCGCAGTGGCGATTTACTTGAATTTTCCAAGCGACTTCTTCAACTCTTGCACAAGACTCCTAACTGAGAGATGCTGAGCACTCGAGACTTAGGAAGCTTGTGGCTAGTAGATGGGAAGGGTATGGCTTATTTGAGCTTAGGAGAGAAGAGAAGAAAAGATTGGATGATTTGAAATGAGAGAATTCTAGGCCTACTTATAGGATTTTTGTAGACAGAATTCGGCCAGAATTCGGTTAGAAAATTTCAAATATTTGGCCGTTGGACAACTAGCAACCAGCTAACCCTAAAATTAAGGTTGCTGATTTTTAGGGGACAGAGTTCGGCCCGAACTCTGTGTGGAGGCAGAGTTCGGCCCGAACTCTGTCTCCAGAGCACAGAGCTGGTTCTTGGGGACCAATGGACATTTTCTGGATGGTGGAGTTTAGGGATTATTGGGTAGGCTATAGGTCAAGTCTCAAGAGCTCAGCATGACACAGTTTACATCAATCTAACTCAATAAAAGTATAAAATACAGACTCATATATAACTGAATTGCAAAGACTGAGCTGTCTTCAGGCTTGAGCTTGATGTAGACGTCGTGTGTCGTATTGAATTATTACAAGTATTATTTAGTTAATGTTATCAATATTTGGTTGACTGTGACTTTGTGTCAACACCATGCCCTTCTTTGCTGAATTTGCCTGTTTCTGAATGTTATTCTTCTTCTTATCGCCTTTTGGCTTAGAAGTAGAAGCCTTTTCAGAAACAAAAACATGACCACTCTGCCTAAAGAGAGATTCAGCATCTTGTAGCTCTTTTGCAAGTTCTTCCAAACTATACAACCTTTTGTTCATGTTGTAATTAAGGCAGAAATTGTCAAAACATTTAGGCAGAGTCCCGAGAATGATATCGACCAGGGATTCTCCATCGATTTTAGCTCTAAGGATCTCCATCTCATTCAGATGACCCATCAATCTTGAGAACATGATCCCTTACTGGTGTACCCTCAGCCATTTTTGTATTCATCAAACATTTCATAGCAAACTGCCTAGCTGCTTTACTCTGATGTCCGAAGAGTTCCTTGAGGTTATACATCATGCCATAAGCAGTTGCCATGGCTTGATGCTGATGTTGCAGTACATTTGACATAGATGCCAGAATTTAACACCGCGCCATCTCATCTGCCTTTTCTACTTCTTATAAGCCTCTTTGACCTCTTCATCAGAGTTAGCATCAGGCTTAGGTGGGCATTCCTCAATAAGTACATATTTGTACTCCTCAGCAGTCAGAAAATATCCAAATTACGTTTCCAGTCAATATAATTAGGTCCAGTAAGTTTGTTTTCTTTAAGAATCACCAAAGTGGACTGAAAGAACCCGTTTTTGAAATCCTGAGAATCACATAAATAAAATTATGTAGGGCAAAAAAAACTTTTTGAATTAACTAAATATTGATTTCCTCAAAACAATAATAAGAAATTCACCAACACCTTGAACACCATGAATTTAGCATGCCATGATAGTGTGGACGTATAAATTCAACTTTGTTCAAGTAGGTTTTTATTATTAATTTTACTATCATGTCGACATAACTTTATGATAAATAAAATTAATACGCTGGTCTTGCACTGGTCATACAAATAATAGCAGTGACTCCGATGGGGAGGATACCATTATTTGTATCTAAGTGTATACCATTACTTAATACTAAGTGCATTACCTTGTAATGAGTTCCTTCAGATAGAGAAGTGAACACATACTAGGTAACTTTCTACAATTATCCCTAAGGAAGTTTGTACTGGTGATCCATAATTATACTCATCCGATATGGAGAAAAGCACTATAGCCAACACGCAAGTATAATTAAATCACCTACAAACCAGTAATGGAGACCATAGGATTTAAACTAAATAAATATCCTCTCCCACTTAGTTATTTAACAATGAGGGTTTTTCTACTAGTTGATATTATGTCCATGTTGTCTATTATTAATGTAGGCTTGTTTTTTCAAAAAACAACCACACAATAATAAATATGCATAATCAGAAAAAGCAAAATGACAAAAATAAGAGAAAATATCCAACTATTATGGTCATCTTTGCTGCTCCGTCCTCAACAATCAGAATCCAAAATCTGGCACTGCGCAGATCTATTTGGGGTTCGACCTGCACGGTCAGGTCGCGGGATTTGGGGCAGTGCCCCCATTTTTTTCTAAGGTTTTGGCTGTCCATTCCTTCATCGAAAATCATCTGTCTGTCTCTAGACTGCTTAAAACCAGCATCTCATCCGACGTCAGAAACAGCCACCACCGCCATCACGATTGATCAAAAATAATTAAAATTACATCAATCCTATGCCTCCCGAAGGAGTTCACACATAATCTAGATTGCAAAATTAAAATAATAAGTACGATCAACCCTCGTGATTTTAATTACATCCACAGCAACAACAACATCCACGACATGTCCGTGGTTTAAACAATACAATAAAAAACATGCATTGGACCATAATAGTTGGATCTAAGATGCCTGTAAAACTGAGTTAGAACAGATCTACATTGACTATTACACAATGCAGGTTTTATTGAAAAACATGGACTTATCAATCAATACGTAGATCCAAAGTGGCTCTGATACCAATTGATGGAACTGGGGATTCCCAGGACCCTTTCTTTGGTGTGCGTATTGATCGATAGAAAGTTAAACAGATCTAATACGTGTTCTAATCCTTCATAGGCAGAAACTAGGGTTCACAAATTATACCTGCGGTGGAAAGGAGACAAATAATTCCTGGCAATCTCGAGCGGACGACCCCAAGATCTTCTGCACGTATTCCTTCCTCGAGTTGGACGTCGTGTGGGCGACGATCTTCCAACCTTTTTTTCTCCTTGGCAGCCCTCTCTTTCTCTCCTTACGTGAATCACGAATTTAGAGAAAGTTTCTGATTTCTGATCAATAATCTGGCGGCAAGAGAATAGAGGATATATATAGGCTACGACAGGGACCATGAGAAGAAATTAGGGTTAGGCCTCCTAACGAATCTGGATATCCCGTGTTCAGTCTGAATACACAATCCAGGCCCATTAACAATAGCTCGGTCCACTAATGAGCTATTGTTGCACTACCTCCCTAATCCCAAATTATGTTTGTGGGCTCCTTTTATTATATGCTCGTTTGGCTCCCCATGTTAAGATATCGTATGTCCGTCGATCAAATTAAGTTAATGACAACTATATTGATTAGACATCTTTTATCCTTAAGTAGTACTGCTCAACTTTATTTGTCATGTCGGATATAATCCACCTGCAGGGTTTACATGACAATCCTTATGAGCTCCTTAAGGGGACATCATCAACCCGATGTATCGGGACATGGATTCTATTTATAATCAACAACCCATCATACATATAATATTATTATCCAATTCATAGAGGTTGTTGATCCATAATGAATCTCACTCTTTATGAGCCAAAATAATGCACACTGCATATACATGTCCATTATTATATCCGTGTTAAGAGCACAAGCATCCATAATAACAGTG
>JANAVB010023857.1:0-53384 GCA_029216955.1 Iris pallida | reverse complement strand
CAAGAGTGCCATTACAACTTCGGAGAAGAAGACGGAGGATTGAAGGTCGCTGTTCGAAGGAGATCGTGTTCGGGTAATCTCTACTCGTCGTTCTCGCTCTTCGTAGCCTTGTAATCATTGTTCTTATCTCTGAGTGTTGTGGGGATCCGATTTGGATCGGGAGGAGTTTGTAGAGGGTGTAATTCTTCTATTCCATTAGTGGAGGCTTCTCAGGGTTGGACTCCGATCGTCCCGTGGTTTTTCCCGCAAGGGTTTCCACGTCAAAAATTCTCTGTGTCTGCGTGGTTGTTTTTGTGTGCTTGTTTTTTTGGGTTCGTGCGTTTTTGCTCGGTCCTCTCGCAGGTACTCTCCGGTTTGGGGAAAGGTTTCCGCGTTTCTTTCCCAACAGAGTGTTCTAGACATACTCAGCAATTAGCTTCATTTCGTTGTACCAGCTTCATGGTTACTAAATATGCCATGGCATACTTGCACTTATACCACTATCATGTATACTTGATCATTCTTGTATTACTTGCTTACGATAGATTGGGGTATAAGATTAGCTAGTAGCAGGGGCGGCCCTGGCCCAGGGCAGGCGGACGACGGCCCAGGGCCCTGACGAAAGGGGGCACCAACATGGAACTGTCTATAATAGAACTAGTATGTATTGTGCCTTTTTTTTAACAAAAAGTATTGTGGTGTAGTGGTTATAATGCTAGACTTGTATTTAATAAGTCCTTTGTTCCAATCTGACTACAACAAACTTTTATTTTATTTATACTTTTTTTTTACATTATGTATGGGGCCCATTTAGAAAATTTTGCCTCGGACCCCCAATTTGTCAGGGCCGGCCTTGGCTAGTAGGTCTGTAGAATTGTGCTAGTTTAACCCGCCAGGTAAATATTGCAACCATGACTATGCGGGGTGCTTGTGTATTCCGTATCTTATAGCTAGCCATGTTTTGCAACTGTTTTTCATTTTCTGGTACTGAGTAGGGTTGAACTTTCGGTTATTCGGTTCCAATCGAACCGAATAACCGAAAACCGAAAATCGAATTGAACCGAAACCGAATAAGCAAAAACCGAAACCGAACCGAATTGGTCAATAACCGAACCGAACCGAATTAAATCGGTTTGATTTTCGGTTTATTCGATTTTTGGGTTTATTTGTGCTTTTTTTGTTAAACTAAATTTGGGTTTATATATATATATATATATATATATATAATATATATATAATATATATATATATATAAACTAAATTTCTTATTCGATTTTCGGTTTTGGACCGAAACCGAAACCGAAACCCAAAACCGAAACCGAAACCGAATAAGAAAATTTAATATTTTGAAAACCGAAACCGAACCGAATTTTTAAAAATCGAACCGAATCTCTTATTCGGCTCAGTTCGGTTCGATTTTCGGTCCAAAACCGAATAATGCTCACCCCTAGTACTGAGACGTGACAACCTCTTAATCATGTATTATAGAAAGACAAAAGGAAATCAATATTAGTTGATCAAAATTACAAATAATGTGCTCCTAATAAATGTTATGCCAAAAAACTAGTTTCCTCCCACATTTCATTGTTGATAGTTAAGTAATATTAAAAGAATCTCATATAAAAAAACACGGAATATGAAACAAGTTGCCGTAGCTAGAACCATTTAACCATCCTTGATAAGATCGTTCAAGACAATATTTGCATCCATTGAATTCTTAATTTGTTATCCTCACAAAAATATTTTAAAAAAATGTTGCAATGTTGTTTTCACTACTTATATCCATGTTTGAGTAAGAACATAGATAGACTGTGAAAATTTTGTTGTAAATAAAATGCTAATAGTCTTATGTAATTTACCTTATCTTTAACTGAGCAATACTTTTTGAAGGTCAATTTTCTATGCACAAGATCGTATCTCATGACAAATGGACTGTGATACGAACAAGGTGTAGACCTACACCAAATACACGACATGTTGGCGTGCATTGATAATGCGTTTCTCTCTTTTGTGCGGAGAACACATTTCGATCTCCTCTCTTTATTTTTTTCTCCCTAAAAAACACAAAAACAAAGAGAAGAAGAAGAGGGGACAAGATTTTGAAGAACCTACCACTACTCTAGGCAGTGGCAGAGTAAGCGTAAAATAAAAGATAAAAAGATAAAAGATAAAAGATATGATGGGAACATTTCGAAGATTCATGACAGTCACTAAAGAATGTTATTATAGATAAAGGTTTTGGAAGTTCACAGGAGCGGCCATAGTCTAGAACAGACTAGATTGGTGACGATTTAGGACTCGAAGACTAAAATCATCGACTAAAATAATATCAACATAGATACATAAACAATGATGTACTATGAATTATTTTAACTCAAAAGAGTTGTTGTATAACTAATATCATATTAGATTTATACTTTAGGAGTTTGGTTCAAATTTGAGTAACAACATTTTTTTAATATATTTAGTTACTTAATTCTTTTTGTTTTTTTTTTATATTATATAAAGACCGGCCATAGAAGTTAACTATAGAAAGGGCCACTTAGAGCATCATTAGTAGATGGTGTTCAAAATTTCATCTTGAGGTCCAAAATTTTAAAAATAAAATAAATGTAGAATGAATTGGACTTGTATGAGAAGTAGGCAATGACAAATTGAGCTCCGGTCCCAAATTATGGTCAAAAATTGATGTGAGAAAAAAAATATATAAAATTTAGAATCTAAAAGTGGGCCGAGAATGGAATTTACTATTCTACAAAATAAATTTCTACAATTTAGAATCTAGAAATAGGAAGGCCCAAATCTTAGGTCATATGTATGGAATGAGACAAAAATCTAAAAAGACTGAAAAAAAATTTACTATTCAATCAAATAAGTTTAAATTTTTGAATCTAGAAAATGGGACCGATGATGACCGATACTAATGTTGCTCTTAGACAATCTCCAATGGTGATTTCTAAAATTGAGTTCTTATCCTACTTGGCATTGTACTTTTTGGAAGAGTTTCTGCATAAAAATTGTACACATACAAAAAATGCTCTTCAATGGTTTTCTATTTCTATCCTATGTGTCACATAGTAAAAGGAACAATTTAATGGTGTGGGGCCCAATAATAATTGTCATGAGAGATATGAGAATTTTTATCATCATGCCACATAGGATAGAAACGGTGATAGAAATAGGGTTGAAAATCGAACGAACGAGCTCGAACCAAGAGTGTTCAAGCTTGGTTTGACTTAACTATTGAACGAGTTTGATTCGAGCCGAGCTTGGACCGAGCCGAACACGAGCCGAATGCGAACGGTTTGAATTGTTTTCAGCCCTAGTAGTGAGTATTTATAGGACATGTTGTATATAGACTATCACACTATTTCTCTCAAGTTTTAAAGATTTTTTTTATTGAATTACTTATGCTCTTTACATCATAAATTTACCATCATATAAAGAACTAAAA
Organism: Iris pallida; assembly: GCA_029216955.1. Lineage (NCBI taxonomy): Eukaryota > Viridiplantae > Streptophyta > Magnoliopsida > Asparagales > Iridaceae > Iris > Iris pallida. The sequence goes on along the minus strand of JANAVB010023857.1, from coordinate 49,951 downwards.
AATGAGTAAATTTTTTAAGACAAAATGTATTTCTATCTATTAAAAAAGGCATAACATATAGGAAATTTTTTTTCTAATATGAGAAATCGAGCCGAGCTCGAGCCTGTTTGCGAACAAGATCGAGTCGAACAACCTATGGTCGAACTCGGTATCGATTAGTCCACGAAAGAGCTTAAACCGAGTTTGGATCGAACCGAACACGAGCCGAATGCGAACGATTTGAATCGTTTTACAGCCCTAGATATACGGTGAGCATCGGTTCGGTTCGGTTCAAACCGAACCGAATATGTGAAAACCGAAATAACCGTAAACCGTATTTCTCAAAACCGAAAACCGAACCGTTTTTATAAAAACCGAACAAAACCGAACCGAATTAATTCGGTTCGATTTTCGGTCGGTTCGATTTCATGGGCCAATGTGCATGGCCTTCAAATTTTTAGCAAAATGAGCCTATTTAAATAACAAAATTTTAAAAAATATAGACATTATTGTATTTACGAATTGTTATATTACATAGAGTGAAAGATATTAGTATATAGATTGATGGTAGATAGAGAGAGTGCTCAAAGAAGCACCGACATAGAATAGGAGAAGAGAGTGCGCTCAGTTAGGGGTTAATAAACATTAGTATATGTATATTGTGGATAGTTTGATAAATTACTAAATCTAAATCTGTTTTCGGTTCGGTTCGATTTTTCGGATGAAGAACCGAAAACCGAACCGTTATTTCAAATTTTCAAAATTTTAAACCGTAAACCGAACCGATAATCGAAAAACCGAACCGTTTGTCATATTTCGGTTCGATTTTCGGTTTTTAACCGTTATATGCTCACCGCTACCTAGATAGAAATCACCATTGGAGGTATTTTTTTCTAAAATAATTTTTTCCATAAAAAGGGAAGATTGAAACCTCCATTGGAGATGGTCTTAATAATGATCTTATCAAGAAACGGTCACTACTGGATGGTTTTATCTAGAAGGAAAAAGAAAAGTAAAGAAGACGCTAGAATGAAAGACAGAGATTCCTTACTCCACTAGGACAGTCCCCAATAAGGAAATGCATTGCACACTCCACACTCCGTAGACCCTTCCTATAATGAAACTCATGTTTGTCGTAACTTTCCCTAAGATTGCTTGAAAATAAGGCCTCGTTTGGTTTACGGAAAGGAAGTGCATTTCCTTGTAGTTTACATAAGAATGGAAAAAAGTAGAACTTTTGTCTTTTTTTTTTCGTTATTTGGTTGGTACAGAGAAGAAAAGCAAAAATATAACAATATTTCAATAATATTTTAATCTTTTAAAATAAAAATATATAAAAATAACATTAATGATAAATATAAGCAATGACACATGATTATTTTTGTCATAACTTTTGCAATAAATATTGGAAAAAGAGGAGAGAAAATCAATCGCATGGGTCCTGAGTGAAACCATATTTCCTTTAAATTTTTTTCTTGTCAGAAAATTGATTCTCAAATTTGTGGGTTACCAAACAAAGAAAAAGGAACAACTTTTCTTTTCTGGTTTCTTAAATCCGTGAACCGAGGCCTAAGTGTACTTCCTTCTTAAACTTCTTCTTTCCATCAGCTAGTAACCCACAATTCTTCTTAATTCCCAACTTCATACCCCTTTTTTTAATTATTTTTTCTCCTTTTTTTTTCAAGTTGAACCGTGGTTCAAAGCTATCCAGCCATCCCAAAAAAAATTCGAACCCGAGACCTGTGCTCGGACAGTCCTCCGCACTACCACTAGGCTAGTGCTTTATAGACAATTCCCAACTTCATACTTATAAGGATTATTTTGTATAAGGTAATGGGAAAGATTTCAAATGCTATATTATGACTTTAGTCAAATTTATAGCACACGAAATTATAGTGGATAATTGTCCATACTTAAAAATTACGAGAAGGCTAAGAGACACTCCAGTGCTAGCTCCACTACATTAATTTATTAACCAATTTTACCCAACAGGGAAGGAAAATAAAGAAGAAAAAAGAGGGAGAAAAAATCTTACCAAACATGGAAGGAAAAAAAAAGATGAAAGATATTAATTTCGAGTATTTTTTGGAGTATACCATTGTGTCAATATCAGTGGGACACTCCAAAAGTAATGATTTACACAATTTTTAATTATTTGGAGTACGTGTTTGGAGTGGCTCCACTGTGGATGCTCTTAGGACATAATTAAACTTTGGACGTTGAATTTGTCCGTTTTAGTTTTGGATACTCAAATTTTTGTGACATTTTTAGACGAACATTCGTCACTAAGACTCATTTCGCTACAAAAAGTCCAATTTTATTACTAAAATGCGTCATTAAAATTTTTTGAAGTACCCAAAATCTAAAATAGATAAATTTAATAACCAAAATCTAATTAAATTTTAAATCTGGTATCATTATACAAAATAATCCTACTTATAACTATAGCGCGCTCTCTCTCTCTCTCTCTCTCTCTCTATATATATATATATAGATCATCGGCTAGTTAGCTGTCCATACATTAGAAAGAAAGATATGAAGCTACTCTCAGCATCATCCAGTAGTAGCTTGGCCCTCGTCTTCTTCTCCTCCTCCTCACCTCCTCCTTCCTCCAAACCGCAATGGCTGGCTCAGGTAATAACTATATATATATATAAGCATTATGCTTTCTAAATTAATAAGGATATTTATTTTTAAGGTGTCATACAATATTTAAAATATACGCTTAGGAAGTCTATATATTATTCAAAAGAATAATTGGGTCTCATTACGATTGTTGATATGGGATGATCTTTATATATATCTCCATAATATTCAAAATTTAAGTTTAATTTTAGGATCTCATATATATAATATCTAAAATTTATGTTTAAGTTTTTATTTTAGACGGTCATGCAAGCTCTCTCTCTACAGTTAGTACGAGACTTAAACTTTTGTCATAGTCAATGTGAAGGACATAAGTGTAAATTTTAAATATTATCCGAAAATTTAATATTAAATAAAATTAATAAACTCTTGAGCTGCTTCTTTCAGGATTGTTTGAATAATCTAAAAATATATAATTTTTTTAATATATAAGTACTTCTCACAGAGGAGGATACATAATATCCACTTACCATATTTTCTATTAAATTTAAGAATGGTTGAACATATGCAAAATAATAGATTATTTTGCATATTACCGTACAAAATGTAATTAAGTTGTTGAAGTGCATACCACAAGCACCAGAATCCTAGATCTGAGAAAATTATTGTAAAAAAATTTGGAAGAAATAATTCATAATCCTAGGACTGTTATAATATTTTAGAAAAATTTATTGTATGAAAAAGATAAAGTTAGAACTGTCAAACATTATTGTATACAAAACAAAAAAATTTCTAATTTTGGAAGAAATTATCCTAATGTAGTCCGCGGTATGAAGAAATTATCTAACGTAGTCCGCGGTATGAAGATTACCTAAGACTGCTAATTTTGTTTGGCAATCTAGCATGTAGGACTGCCAATTTTTTTTGGCAGTCTTAGCATGTAGTACTGTCAAATTTTTTGGCAGTCTTAAACTGAACTTCCTGCAGTTTAGTAGTACCAAATTTTTGACAATTCTAAATGTTGCTAGGATGCCAAAATTTTTGGCAGTCCTGATAGTATCTAGGATTGACAAAAAATTTGACAATCCTATAAATTGGAAGGACCGACAAAAATTTTGACACTCCTAAAAATATATATTGCTCAATGTTTGTTGGACTGTCAATTTTTTTGACAATCCTACCAATTGGAAGGACTGTCAAAATTTTCGACAGTCATAAAAATATATGTTACTCAATATTTATGTAGGACTGTCAAAATTTTTGACATACCTTCCAATTTGTAGGACTGTCAATATTTTTGACAGTCCATTGTCCCAATCGCGATTGAAGTTCGTAATCCTAAATGGATTCAAAACTTCAAAATTTCGTTTAGAATGAATACTAAATCAAATTTTAGTTAATATAAAAAGAAATTTAGGCATGAACGTGGATTGAGAGATTTGGAAGAGAAAATGTTAGAATTTTGGAAGAGATAAGGAAAGAAGAAGAGAGAAAAAAGAAAAGAAAGTTGACTTAGGCCATCTTCAATGAGAATTTCTAAATTGGATTTTATCCTATTTGGCATTGTATTTTAAGCAAATTTCTATCATAGTTGTTAGAGTTTCTATACAGAAATTACATAAACAAAAAATAGTCTCCAATGATTCTCCATTTCTATTTTATGTGGCAACAAATGAAATAATCACTTTAATGTTGTGGTGTCCAATATCAATTGGTACGAGAGACTACTTAGCATAAATTGGAATAGAAATCTTCATTGAGAGAGAGTTTGTTTCTAAAGTTGGTTTCTACTATAAAATAGGAGAGAGAGAAATCCTTATTGGAGATGACCTTATATACAACCATTAGGTTGGACTTGGATAATTTTTTTAGTAACAAATTTGTAAAATTAAAAAAAAAAAAAACTAGCCTTCAAAGTATTGAAGTGCGCTTTTATAATTTGTCTTCGTTTAAGTAGTGACGGACATAAATAGTGTGACTGTGATGTGATTGTTATTTTATTTATTTGTTTTTTCGATCAATGATTGTTATTTTATTTATTTATTTACAGCATTTTGCGATGGCAAGTGCAAGATCAGGTGCTCCAAGGCTGGTGTCCAGGACAGGTGCCTCAAGTACTGTGGGGTGTGCTGTGCCAAATGCAACTGTGTGCCCTCTGGCACTTACGGGAACAAGGATGAGTGTCCTTGCTACAGACATGCTCAATAGCAAGAAGCAGCCCAAGTGCCCTTAATAATTTCAACACCACCACCATCACCATCCTCATCCTCATCCATCCATCCATCCAGAGTGCTATATATCATCATTACTGCATATGTTCGTAATAAGTAGCAGTGTTCAATGTTTTTGGTGTTGTTTAAGAGCTTAATTAATAAATAAGATGGGGGAGGGAGTTAGAGAAGCTAGCGGCTATCATCTTCTCTCTCTCTCTCCTGCTTGTGCTTGTAAAGGTTTCTCTTAAATTTCAAATGGCTAATGTTGATATTATTATTTTGAATTATTCTATATCGAGAGGGGACCGTCAATGTTGTAAAAACCGGACCGATCGACCGGTTAAACCGGTTCAATCGTGAACCGGTAGTTTTTCTGGTCCGGTTCAGCATTGACTCAGTGTTTTATAAAAAAACTGATATTTTTATAAAAAATAGTGTCCATAAAGAGATTAAACTTGGACCATTTAGATTAACCCACTGGTTGAACCAACTGGTTGAACCCGTTTAACCCGACCCAGTGTCTTGGCCGGATCAAACTCCGGTCCGTTTGTAAAACATTGGAGACCGTAGTTTAAATCGTGATCCCACGTATCCCTCCTTTATTGATCGTTCCTTTACCGATCGATTGGCATGAGCAGAAAAATTGAACTACTGGTTGAACCAACTGGTTGAACCCGTTTAACCCGACCCAGTGTTTTGGCCGGATCAAACTCCAGTCCGATTTTTAAAACATTGGGGACCGTAGTTTAAATCGTGATCCCACGTATCCCTCCTTTATTGATCGTTCCTTTACCGATCGATTGGCATGAGCAGGAAGATTGATGTCTGTGCGTCTGAATTTTGGCTAATAGGAGGGGCGACACATGGCCATAATTTAAACCACGGTCCTCCCTCGGATTACCACGTCTTTTACTGTTATTTTTTTTCTAATATTTTTATTCGTTCATCGCACCATTGTAATTCTCAAAGAACACCAACATATTTTGATATCATACCACGACCTTTTCGTTTTTTCTAGCTAGTATAAATTCATTTGTCATTACATAAAAAGGAATCATTATTGGAATCATCTTTGATGAACTTCAATAATCTGATTCATATAAGATCCATTTGTCTAGATATCATCATATATATCTAGAAAGTCGTATGCTTTGGAAGAAGCTTGTACAGTTTAGGAAGGAATTTTTTTTGATAAAAAAGAAGAATCTACTTCAACCGATATGCTCTTAGGCACGGCCATACATAACATAGAAATTACACTTGAAAATGGTGGACAATTAGTTAGAGCAGCTGGCGTTGTAGCAAAGTTGATTGCAAAAAGAATAAATTGACCACATTAAGATTACCATCAGGGGAGCTCGATTTATCCAAAAACTCTCATTAATTATTCCTTACAAATTTGATATCTGAAGTCCACAAATAGACTAAAAATGGCTACAGCTTTTATGGGCACTTTGACTCATGAGGCAAAAACTATCCGGCTGTATCGATGTGAAAGACCTACACTTGGTAGTTTACAATACTGCATGTCTAGATACACGTAGCGACGCACTTCTCTAGCTTTTGTCCTTCGGATGCTTCTAAAGGAAACCTGACTTTCTCCCATTCATAGACATGCTTCAGTAATATTATGTGATCCTTCTTTGTATAATTACTTGTAAATGTATCAGATCTTGCATATCTTTACTTGACTGCTGTTATAGTTTACGAGAAATTATTCAGTGGTTCGATCTCACTATTCAGTGGTTCGATCTCACTCTTGTAGTGTTATACTATTTGTTATATTTGTAATAGTTTAGGAGAAATCTTTACTTTACTTGACTGCTGTTATAGTTGAAGTCTTGTTTTTCTCCCATAGTAACATGACATATCATTCTTTTTTTTTTTCTTTTTTTTTTTTTGAAAACCCACGCACACACACAATTGAGGGGATCGAACCTTGCCGGCCCCTTCGGATGTCCGCTCTAATACCACTAGGCTAGAGAGCTTAGACCATGACATATCATTCTTGTAGTGTTATATTATTTGTTTTTTCTGCGGTATGTCATACTGTTATTGGAGGAGATTAATGCCTCACCACTGCCACGTAGGGTGATCATTCGGTTTATTCGGTTATAACCGAACCGAAATAAACACACCACTCTTGTAGTGTCATGCTATTTGCTTTTCCTGTGGTGTAATTGGCGTCAACATTTTTTTTTCTAATGTTCGGTGCCAGTGTGACTGGTGCCAACTTATTTTTTTTTTTTTTAATGTTCGACACCAGTGCCCGTCCCTATTATCTCTAGCCTCCCGCTGCTAGCACCGAGCCCACCCATCCAATGGGGGCTGCCATGTCAACGTGGTCCTTCCCCCTCAATTCGAGAAGAAGCATCGTTAATATGTATTTTAGATGAGTATTCTCACTATCACATTTATCCATATATAAAATGTGTATTAATAAATATAAAATATGTATTGATAAATGTACAAGTAAAACTATTCATATAAAATATACATTTATCAATGTGCTAAGATGTACACATAGGTCATGTTAACATAATCCAAAAAAGAAAAAAGGTTTCGTTGATTGTAAATGGTGCTTTTGCAGCACAAAAGTTTACATCTACAATCTTGTTGCAGCCAAAGGGTGAGAGTTTAACAAATCAATTCATGGACGAATAGCATGGTGTGCTTGCTATGTGTAAAAATGCCAGTAAATGCTGCCAAGATTTGTCGGATTCTATCTCGTTTTCGGTTGAATCCTCAAAGGAGATGACAATAGAGTTTGTAATTTAGTCCCACATCGAGTAGGAGATGAAATTATGAGGTGTAGATAATTGAAATTGTTTCCGGTTGAATGCTCAAAGAGGATGACAATATTGATAATTTAGCCCCACATCGGATAGGAGGTACGATCATAATATGTACATAACTTACGATCATAATATGTACATAACTGGGATTGGTTCAAGACTTACATGAAAATTTATTTTTAAGACATATGAATCCAGTTCAATATGACACCTTATAGACCGACTTCGGTTCGGATCACACCTCGTTCCCAACATAACTTGCATCAGAGAAATGACGGGTTTGGCGATTTGGCAGCTATTCTGCAAGCTAGATAATCACATAATTTCCATCTCGGTCTTTCTTAGTGAGTACAAAGTTCTTCATAACAGCTACTTTTCGTAACATATCCTCCAATTATTTTTACTACAACTTACAACAGGATAACCACAACAGCCCCTCTCATTTAAACAGCAGAGACTAATTATAGTTAATCTATCATGTCGCCCTCTCCGAGCTTGTTATTTGATTTAGGAAGTTTGCCGGGTGGTTTTGACCTTCACTATCGTAGGCTTCTGACTCTTTTCTTCACCCTTTTCATCCTGCAACTCCAGCACCTTTGCCGATGGCTTTCGCTTTCTCTTCACGCCATTGTTCCCCTCCACATCTTCTACAGCTGAATTACCTGCCCCTGCAGAAATGACAACTTGCCAGTTACACCTTGAACTTGCCATTCAATACATCACTCCTACAGACATCCATACAGAATTTTCATGCCTACATTTGTATTCAAACAAACTATCAGATATCGTTATTATCATTAGTTACCATTATTAGATGAACTTAAAAATCCCAGAATTTTTTGGCAGTACTGTGATATGTGTGTGTGTGTGTGGGTGTGGTTGTAATGCTTCAGCCTGGCTATGATTCAAATTAGCACCTATCCATAATTCAGCACCTGTGACGCTACCTTCTACTGGGCTTGAAGCAGGAAGAATTGCCTGACCATTCTGCTCAGCTTCCACCAAGAACGGGTAACCAGAATGGTTGCTATCCTCCAGCTTGGAAGAGCTTGCAGGACACTTGTCTTGCTGATCTGGCACGTCTGGCACCGGAAATGATGGCAAGAAACGGAGCTCTTCTTCAGATGCATCTGAATCGCTGAAGGCAGAATCCTTCTCTACAGTCATGATATCAACGTCTTCATCCAGATTGATATCCAAAGCTTTGAGCTGAAATGATCGATTATGAGAAAACCTAACAAAGTGTGGTGGGTATTAAAAGATGGATGACTTCATTCTTTCTTACATTCTCAGTGTCTGGAAACAGATCGAACTCGTCTTCTCTCTCGATGTACTCCTCATTCTCCTCTAGTTCTTTGAAGTCAGGTGCAAAGGCGCTCCAGTTCTCAACATACTCTTTGGCCCATATATAAACCACACCAGCCACAGAAAGTGAGACAATCAAAGGTCGGACAGGGTGCCAAGAAAGATCTATCAGAGCTTCTTTAGGCCCTTCTAGGATCTTTACCAAGTAGCCAGACCGATCCCAAATGTATATCTTATGCTCCCCTTTGTTAGCAGAAGCACTAACAACCCACTCACTATCGCCGCTGAAACAAGGTGCTTTCCATTGTATCTTCGTGACAGCATCCTGAAACTCCCGGAAGAGGAGCAGACATTTAGAGCCAACCGCCTTCAATTTCTCAGTCCCTTGAAACTCATTAGTAACTTTGCACATTTCATCAAGCTCCACTGCCGCACCTTTCTGGGGTAGGAGATTGTCATAGACTCTGATAACTCGATCATTTGAATTTGTCAACAAGTACTGCACATTCTTACTAAAGACAATATTTTTAATGATGTGTCCTCCAGATATAGGGACAATTGCCTGAACCTTAATACTCTTAGAATCCACTATCAGGATCTCACCTCTTGAGTTCCCTACATATATTAAATCTCCATGCTTGTTGAAGGTTGCAGCAGTGGGAGTAAAAGGTGGAGAACCATCAGAGAATTTGTTGCGAGGATGAGAGGAGAGACCCGTTCCGACATCAGAGACTGAAACTGGGAGAACCGTGGAGCTTCCAGTGTTAAGATCAACAAGAATGGGCGCAGAAGATAGAGGACAAGCCAAACAAAGAGTTGGAGTAGAGGAGCATGGGAGGAGGCGTGCAAGGAGTGTAGTTTGCTGGAGCGTGACCCGCGCTATCTTCTCCCCATTCTTCACACTCCAAAGAGTTAATGACTTGTCAGTGGCTGAAGCAAGTATGTGATGACCATATTTGGACCAGCAAACACTAGTTATAGGTGCAATACAATCCTTATCACGAAGTTCTTTAGCGACGCCCCTGGTTTCGAAATCCCAAATGACGCAGCTTCCATCTAAGCAGCCAGCTGAATCAATTAAGGGAAACCAAAAATTAATAAGGGGATAACAATAATAAAAAACCAATAATATGTTGATTTGTAATCTTGTAATTGTCAGTTAATTAGTCTTGTATATCTCACATTTAGTCCCACATCGCATGGGCTAAAGGAGGATGTCCTGACTTGTTCCTATAAATGTAAGTCTTCTCATGTTTCAAGAAAATCAAGGAATTAAAGTTCTCTCTAAATTTCATTATGAGAGCTATGAAAATTTAGAAAGAACCCTAACTACAAAAAAAATCCTTTGCCCACCGCCCCATTTAGCCTCGTCAAAGGCTCTCGTAGTGTTCTCGTGTAAGCGGACGTCTTAGCCTTATAAAAGGATGCATATTTAGCTCTGCAGGAGCTGATGTCGGTCGAAGGAGTTACCTCCGGTAGGTGTTATTTTAAACCTAGCCTTACAGTATGACAATTCTGAAGGGTTACCTTCGCCAGGCTCTGTTAGCTTTGTCGGAAGCTGTGGTAGCTTCGCTGGCAGCTGTCCTTGCAAGCGACTTTTTGTCGTTGTTGTCTTTTCCTTGATTGCGAACGACTTCTTGTCGTTATTTCCTCTCGGCGTCGTGACTTGCTTAGCAAGCGACTTCTTGTCATTGCTATCTACAGAGCGACTTATTAACTCTGAATCAAAACCAAACATCGAGCTATACTGTCGTTGTTACCAGAATTTCATCGTGTCTATGGTCAGTGAAGATGGTGTTAAGTCACCCGTGCTCCGATTATCATATACTCACTTTAGTCCCACATTTCCTGGGATAAAGGAGAATGTTATGACTTGATCCTATAAATGTACCAAGTCTTCTCATGTTTTAAGAAAATCAACAAATTAAAGTTCCTCTGAATTTCAAAATACTCTAACAAAATTGATGCACAAAAACATCCATACGCATGTGCATTTGGTAGGAAGTACAGGTGGTGATAGAAACATTTAAACTTTTCAATCCAAGGGGAAATTAAACTCATTGATTATAAAGAAGTGAATAACATTCTGGCATGTTTTCCTCTTCTTCTTTTTTTTCTTTCCATTTTATACTTACAGAACATGCTTGAAAATCACATAAATGTTTGAAGATAAGAGAGAAAGTCATTGCCTTAGATACGTTGGACACTTCCTTTGAAAGATACTGCATTTTAGGTAGCCAGTGATAAGAAGCTATTTATCCCAGCTTTCTCATCTATACAAGATGAGATTTTTATGGCTTATCATGATTTACTTGTATGTCATATTCAGTAATTGGGTGGCTCATACAACTCGGAGATTATGACAACTTGTACACTGTGTCGCACTGACACAAATACAACAAGACAACACGAAATAGAAACAACAACATTTTTATGGTTCCTGTGTGTTTTGGAGTGTCCAATACGTGTCCAAATTGACACGGACACAACACATCAATCGTTTTGGAGTGTCCGTGCTTCATAGCTAGTACCATATGATGCAAAACTTTACTCCCATTCTTCCCAGAGGAAGTACAAGGAGCCTGTAAAACTGGTAAATGTATAACATTGGATGACTTTTAAGAATAGCTCATGATATGATATCATTTTGTTAGGAACATCAATACCTTAGTTATTTGTCTTAGCCTCCTTAATTTTTTTTACTAGGATAAGGATAAGCCAATAGAAACTCGCTTATCTAATGATGCTGGTAACTAAGAAACATAAACCATTGATATCTCAGGTTATCACCGACATGTAGGCCAACTTGTTCCAAAACGAATTATAAAAGACTTTTATTCATCTTGTGGCAGAGCAATATATCAAAAATACCAGCCAAAATAAATGACAAGTAGAACATGGAATGAAGCAAATAATGCTGAGGGGGCATTCTAATGTGTAGTTTACCAGTATGTATAAATGTACGCCGGCAAAGTAGTCAAGCATTAAATCTCAAAGAAAGGAGAAAAAACATTTCATGTGGCAGTTAATGCAACTATACTTCACATAAACAAGTGTAGCATCCATTTGGTTTCTTAAGCTTCATGTTTTCCTCTAACTTGCACCAACACAGACGTATTGTTGTCATAGTTATTAAAAGCATGCCTAGGAAAGAAGCTCAGCTGAGGGAAAATGTGCCCCAGCTCAAACAGGTCCCCCCCCCCTGCTTTTGTTGGGACAAGAACGACCTTATACAAGGGCCCAAAATTACATGCATATCCACCCTCCCCCGCAAGGGGGAGCCAGAAATTAAAGTTAGGGGGGCCTCAAACAAGAGGGAAAAATTACCTTATGTTCAATATTGTAAGTTTCTTGATCATCAAATGATAAAAACAAAATTTAACAATATGATAATCCATTTCCAAATTAAATAGAGAATGGAAAAGATGAATATGCTCACAAGAAGAAGACCAACAAATCTTATTTCAGCCTAAACTTTTTGACAAACACACAAAATATAGATTAAAGAAAGAAAAGTTCCAAATTCCAAGCGTTTATATAAATGAGATCAAAGAAGAATAACAATCCACAAAAATAAAAGCCAACCCAAAAATTATCTCTTTCATGTTCTCTTGATTTTCCCATGTATTTTATTAAAATTATTTTTTGTCTCGTAGTGTCTCTCATTATATTGATTTTGTACTCCCCCCCCCCCCCCCCCCCCAAATGATTTAACCATCTTTCACGATTCTAATAAATCATTTTATAAATTGGTTCTTTCTCATGTATGAGCTCGAAAATAAATGCATTCCTATTATACTTTGGAGCAGATTTGTTGTCCCTAAAATGAGTGCCCCAATTGTCTCCTCTCATATGCATGCATCTTTTGGTATCCATAATTATTTAATTATTTAAATAAAAAATATATGCCTTGCATGAATAGGAGAGGGGGGCATAATTGGAACACCTATTATGGGGACAACATATCTGCTCCCATTATACTTGGGGCTTGAAAATAAATGCATTCCTATTACTTGGAACATATATGGAGCCGTTAATGATTTTTGTGATTTGGACTTCTTATTATTGCACACGGCTCGCTTTGCTCAGGCGTCTGCCTCACCTTTGCGCTTTCTTCCTAGGCCTCGAAGGACCTTGGCACATAAGCGCATTTACGTCTCTAACAAACTGATTGTTGTCAAGAAACATCGAAATTATCACATTACTAATTGTTCTTAAGCTTACCTTTTCTCTAAACAGTCATGTTTGCATCTAGCATGGATTTGCAACGACAAAAACAAATGTCATCTTGTTCATGGAAAAAAACTACATTGCATGCATACTATTCGATACACCTGATGCAAATGTAAAGATCCAACAGGATTTACGAGAAACCAGAAACCTCATGTTGTCCAGGCAAACGCTACATAATATGCAGATAGAAGTACTTCTATGATGTGAACGTCAAGTTACCCTGAATGCAAGCAGCTATTGTCCCATTACAGAACAATGATATCACTCATCATACTCGATCCATTATCCACTCGGGCTGAGCATGAAGGTCACATTTACGCCTTAGTTTAATCATCATACCAGTCACCTAAAATGAATTCCTGTTGATATATGTCCCTGAATCCCAGAGTCACCTAGACTGTTATCTTTATTCTTGTATTAAGGAAACTCAAGTACGAGATCTCCTAGAATACTTGGTGCCTGGACTCTATAATGGTGGGAGACTTCTCCTACTCCAAAAGGACAAACTGTTGGCACATGCTAAATGCAAAGGGGAATTCAAAGGCTGATTCAGCTCACTCATCTTCGACACCCCTTCCATATTACCGGGTCTTGTTTTTTGTCAAACCAATCTTCTATTTCTACCCTGTACATATCAAATAAACCTCCAAAAGTTTGACAAAATAGATGAATTTATCACTAAGAGTTAATACAGCAATAGACCTCAGTAAAGAAGCATGAGGATAAGAAAGTAATCTTAGTTTTTGTTCACTTTGTTATCCTGAACTTTTTTGGTTCACATTTGTGCCTTTAAGTTGAACTTTGTTCTATCAGTTAAATACCATGAACTCCATGAAACTATCAACAAAGAAAGTAAATAATTTTATACCCCCCCCCCCCCCCCCCCCCCGGTGACATGAGATAGTGGTGGTGATGGTGGGGCTGGGTGGGGGTGGGGCGGCTGCACCAACTGTAAGGGGAGATGAAGATGATGATGATTGTGGACACGGTTTAGGGAGGAAGAAGAAGAAGATTGCGGTTACATCAGAACCTTAGGGGGATTTTTGGAGTTTGATGAAACTCCATTTCTAACTCAAAATCACTCGTCAAACCAGAGTTAACAAAACTCCAATCTGATTGAACTTTTGTGCAACTCCATTTTTAACGCCATTTCCTTGTCCTTTTTTTTTATAAAACTAAAACACTAACTCCAAACACTCATCGTCCAACTAAACATAGCACCAGTTTTCTCAATTGAAGTGTCACAACACGAAATTCCAGTTTAAGAACCCCAAACTCCAAGGTATACTTAACTCTATTTGGAAATCTTAATTCCCAAACTAGGGCAAATATCCAAAAGTTGTCTGATAGAATATTCAAGGCTGCAACTATCATCTACGAATTTTCCAAGCAAATGAAAATTGGTTCTTTCGCATCTATGTTTACACATAAAGCGCTAACGACATTGCAAGAGAGTTCAATCAGTACATTCGAAATTCCTAAAATTATCTATTCAGTATATAGCTCAAGTAGAAGGAATTCACAACAGGAGTAAACTTAATTATCCAAAAAGGCGACATTTTGATAGAAATTACCAGCTAGTAGAGTTCCTCTGCGATTAAAAGCGATACATTTCATGATCCCATGCTGCAGGAACTCTTCTATCACCTCCGGGAAATCTCCTTGCAACGGATCTTCACAAACACAAACACAAATTATTCACAACATCAATAAAATTAGCAAAAGTTCGGGGAAAAGAGGAATTGTCACCTTACTGAACAAAACAAAACAAAACAAAACAAAAAATCAGAAATTGCAAATTTTAGATATATTTTGGGAGAAATTGCCAACAAATCCCCCCAAAAAAAACCCACAAAATCACTTAAATTAGTACAAGTTGATAAATGAAATCACTAAAATTATTTTACAATTTTGAGGAGAAAATGGAAGTTTTCACCTCAGGGAAAAAATCAAAAGAAATTAGCACGAATTGGGAAAAGAAAAGGAAATGTCAACTTACTAAACCAAAAAAATCCAGGAAAAAAAACGAAATTTTGGTTAAATTTTGGAAAACAAGGAAAACTTCACCTCGGTGATAGAATAAGAAGAAGAGTAGAGAGAGAGAGGGAGAGAACACCAACCGACGATTTGGGAATTCATGGCATTTCAGGCTCACGAGGACGTGTTAGGGTTTTAGGAAAAGAAGGATTTTGGATTGAAGGGAGGGAATAAAAATATAATAACAATAAATAAAATAGAAAAATAGTTCCAATTGCTTTGGAGTTCAAATTTTTTTTTCCCAAATTTCACATTACTAAGTAGATACCAAACTAATAGGTATGAAATTTATTTAAACACCAATTTCAATCTGATAATACAGTAACTTAGTTGTATTTTTGTTTTGTGACAAAGCTATAAGGTCAATTTAAACTTAAGTTTGACTATAATTTAAGCTCATCGAGATTTCGAATTTAAAAGAACCGCTTATGAGTCAAGTTCATGCTCGTGAATATTCACTACAAAAACAAACAGGATTAGTGACACTTTTAGCATGCATAAACATCGCATCATCAACTACAACTCATTAACAATAACTTAGTAACATCTTGTAAAAACAATGAACAATAATGTATTAGCAACTCTAGTAAACATAGTTGGTTAGTCGCCGGACGTCGCACGTACGTGGCGGTAAATGTGAAAATAAGGAGAGAAGCCTATTGACATATTATTGATGCAGCATCGCCAAAAAATAAATGTGCCAGGTCAGCATCAGATTTCATAGTTTATGCTACTAAACATTGTTGAATTCGTAGTGACATGTCGCTAACATCAAATCTATTATATTGTCTCTTAATTTATGTACATCACTAATGCGTCGTTGTTGTGTCACTAAATGACGTTTAACGACGTCGCTAATATGTCGCTAATCTTGATTCTAGAAAACCAAAATTACCCCCCCCCCCCCCCCCCCCCTCTCTCTCTCTCTCTCTCTCTCTCTCTCTCTATATATATATATATATATATATATATACTAGCATATGTCCACGTGCCTTGCACGTATTTTAATATTTTTTAATTAGTTTAGAAAGACTCTTTAGGAAGACCAAAGGGTAGTCTTCCTAATTACTAAGTTGTCCTTATTAAAATTAATGAACTATTTTTAATTAGTATAAGTATGTAAGAGTATTTTCGGAATTTAAAAATTTTACCATCTAAGTTTTCCTATTATATAGTAGAATAGATTAGTATAAGCATGTAAGAGTATTTTCGAAATTTAAAAGTTTCACCATCTAAGTTTATATATATATATATATATATATATATATATATGTGTGTGTGTGTGTGTGTGTGTGTGTGTGTGTGTGTGTGTTTCAACCCCCTCCACGCCCCCACCTCTCTCCACTGAAGTTCTATGCTTGTTGTAGCCTCACTTTCTTCGCTTCCGATTGAGTAGCAATCCTTTCGATGCAGTAGTAACAATCATTTTGATGCAACGGTACCAATCTTCAAAGTCACTTATACTTGCAATCTTTAATCTGAAATGTACTCAGTAGGATAATTGACCTTTATGGAAAAAATTCACATTCATTGCCTGCTATCTGAATTGAATACACTTGAACACTGAACAAAACCTTATTATTCTCTTGAAAATTACTTTAGCATCTCTTTTGTGAACGCTTGGGTACAAAGTCAACTAGAATTTATTCTAAATTAGAAATCAAGCTAATCCTACAATAGTTCTGAAAAATACCCTCCACAATACAATAGCTATGTATATGTAGCAAGAGTCAAGAATGAAAAATGCTATTTGTCCCTCCAAACTATCCTCCAAAGCATTCCTCCTTATATGGCAGTTTACATGTAGTCTGACATGACAGCTGACAAGACAATTTTTAAAATTAATATAACAAAAAATTAATATTAATATTAAAATCAACATTAAAATTAATATTAAAATTAACACTAAGGTTAAAATTAATATTAAAATTAACACTAAGGTTAAAATTAACATTAACGTTAACATTAACATTTTAAGATTAATATTAATATCGTTACTAACATTAACATTAATCTTAAAAAAAATAACATTAACATTAATATTAAAAAATTAATATTCATATTAACATTAATATTAGTATTAAAAATATTGAGTAATTTATTATTTGGATTAGCATTTGCCATGTCGGCTGACATGTTAGATGTCACGTCAGCTGCCACGTAAGGAGGGATAACTTGACGAAATATTTTGGAGGTACGAATAGCATTACTCGTCAAGAATATATATAGCCACCACCCATATACACATTTAGAAGAGTACTACATATAATCTTGTTGTAGAAAGCCAATGTTATACAATAGCTTTTATTTGACATCATCTTTTGTTATTTCATAAACAATAATGCTACGATGACCTTTTTTTGACACACTCCACAGCCACACTGATATAGCAGTGTATTATTGGATATCAATTATTATCTCACTTTTAAGACTTATTTTGACATCCAATAATGCACTGCCACATCAATGTGACTATGGAGCGTGTCAAAAAAAGTTTGTCACCATAGTATTACTCAGAAAGTAGCGTTAGTAACTTGAACCTTTGCAATGACAATTCAAAGGATCAGTGGATCGAGCCACGGGGGTGTATTATTTCTTCTATTTATTTGGTAGGAGTTAGGGACAGTGTGTTCAAAAGACATGCAATACAGCGTATACAAAATTCCGTGCGTATAGACCGACATCTCAAAAAAAAAAAAAAAAAGACAATTCAAAGGTAGATTGCGGTGCTAGTTTTTCTCTCTTTTGTTAATTAATTTGCATTATGTCGTTTTTTTTTTCTCTTCTAATTGAAGCATTTTGGCTCGGACACAAATCATATTTGGAGAGACAAGAAACATTGATATTGTCGACATACAGGTCGGTTTTTTTTTTTTTTTTTTTTTTTTTTTTTTGTAGAAACAAATTTAACTGAGACTTGAAATCAATGTGCCTGTGATATAATAAATAGCTAAAGTACTCATAATCATGTCGACCCACTCTCTTTACCAGCCGGCTTCACTTCAATTGCTATACTTTCCACCATTAGTTCATAATTTATGACAAGTACAAAATAATTAATTAGTATATAGCACAGGTTTGAAGTAGTTTATGTTGCATGCAATGCAAGAGAATGCGATCGAGCACGATATGACAAGAAACACATAAACGTGTTTGACAAGTACATCGCAACATATATTGCTGATTGCAGAGCGTTTTTATAAGCTTTGCACCAACACTCTTTCTACCAAAAATATTCGTCCTGGTGCCTTTGGATGCGATCGGGTCGGCTATGTTGTGCTTGTCTCTCTGTGTAGTTGTAGCTACCAAATTTTAGTGGGATTAGGAAGAAAGTGTAGTGACCATGTTACGACTTAAACTCCGTTCTACATTTTATGTTACGTTGTACCGATCCGTCCTCTTCCTCCACTCCCCCTCGAAAAATCCGACCCGAACCCTTGTCCCTAGCGAATCCACCAAATCCCATCTCCATCCGAGACTCGTGCCGACAAGGATCCGATAACGTGTCCGACACTGTTGGGCCCACATGTAGGCCTGTGTGTAGACCAGGACAATTCTGTAGGTCCCCACCTGTCCCTTGGTGGCCATACACCCCTACGTTAGCATGCCTTGCATGCATCGACGACGTGCATGGCTCCATCCCTCTCTTCTCACCTATATATACTTCCTCCGGCTCCCCCTTCTCGCTACACCGATTAATTAGTTCTTCGCTCCCAATCGATTTGATTCATCGATCGATCCAGCAATGACGACCGACTGCTGCTCGGCAATCTCGACCGCCCCGCTCCTTCAAGCGGCTAGCGAGAAGGACGCGGAGAAGCTGCAGTTCATAGAGGATGACGAGGAACGCCGACGCCGTCCAGGAGAAGGTGTTGGCGGAGATACTGAGCCGGAATGCCGAAACCGAATACCTGCAGCGGCACGGGCTAGGAGGGGCCACCGACCGCCGAACTTTTAAGGCCAAGCTTCCGGTGGTTTGCTATGAGGATCTTCAGCCCGAGATTCGGAGGATCGCCAACGGCGATCGGTCTCCGATTCTGTCGTCTCACCCGATATCAGAGTTTCTTACTAGGTACGTGTACATGTTTTGTCACTGGAGAAATTAGCATTTCTAGACATTTCATTGTCAACTACAAGTTACTAATTAAGTTACTTAAGAACCTCTATAATATTCTATGTATAAATCATGTTATTAGCTTAATAGTTACTAATTATGATGGGCATGCAGTTCCGGGACCTCTGCTGGAGAGAGGAAGCTAATGCCTACAATCGAAGACGAGCTCGAGCGGCGCCAGCTCCTCTACAGTCTTCTGATGCCAGTCATGAACTTGTAAGTAGCAATTTCCTTAATTAGTTGTTCACAATTATTGAACATTTGATGAATCTGCAACATCTGCAGATATGTGCCTGGACTTGACAAGGGAAAGGGGCTCTACTTCCTCTTCATCAAATCGGAAAGCAAAACTCCCGGTGGGCTCACTGCTCGCCCCGTCCTCACCAGCTACTACAAGTCCGACAAATTCCGGACTCGTCCTTATGATCCTTACAATGTCTACACTAGCCCCAACGCCGCCATCCTCTGCGTCGACTCTTTCCAGAGTATGTATGTTCAGATGCTCTGTGGCCTCTACCAACGGCTCGAAGTCCTCCGCGTCGGCGCCGTCTTTGCCTCGGGCCTCTGCCGCTCTATCCGCTTCCTCCAGCTCAACTGGTCCGACCTCGTCCACGACATCGCCACAGGAACCCTCAGCCCCCGAATCACCGACCAATCCGTCCGCGACTCGGTCGCCGACATCCTCAAGCCAGAACCTGAGCTGGCCCGTTTCGTCGCCGACTGCTGCGCGGGAGGGGAGTGGGCAGGGATCATAACCAAGATCTGGCCCAACACGAAATACTTGGACGTGATCGTCACCGGTGCGATGGCGCAGTACATCCCGACCCTCGAATTCTACAGCGGAGGGCTGCCGATGGCCTGCACCATGTACGCGTCGTCCGAATGCTACTTCGGCCTCAACCTCCGTCCGATGTGCCGCCCTTCCGAGGTGTCGTACACTATAATGCCCAACATGGGCTACTTCGAGTTCATCCCGCACGAGCCGGAGCAGAAGTACTCTCACAAGGGACCGACAATGCCGGACCTTCTCGAGCTTGCGGATCTCGAAGTGGGGAAGGAGTACGAGCTGGTGATCACGACGTACGCAGGGCTGAGCCGCTACCGCGTCGGAGACATCCTGCGGGTGACCGGCTTCCACAACGCCGCGCCGCAGTTCAGGTTCGTGCGGCGCAAGAACGTGCTGCTCAGCATCGAGTCGGACAAGACGGACGAGGCGGAGCTGCAGAAGGCGGTGGAGAGGGCGTCGGAGCTCCTGAGGCCGCACGGGGCCAGCGTGGCGGAGTACACCAGTCAAGCGGACACCAAGGCCATCCCGGGGCACTACGTCATATACTGGGAGCTGTTGCTTAGGGATCCGGAGAGTGGGCCCGGCGAGGAGGTGCTGGAGAGGTGCTGCTTGGAGATGGAGGAGGCGATGAACACTGTGTATCGGCAGAGCCGGGTGGCGGACGGGTCTATAGGTCCGCTGGAGATTAGGGTTGTGAGGAGTGGGACCTTTGAGGAGCTGATGGACTACGCAATCTCGAGAGGAGCCTCCATTAATCAGTACAAGGTTCCTAGATGTGTCACTTTCCCGCCCATTCTCGAGCTCCTAGATTCCCGGGTGCTGTCGGCCCACTTCAGCCCGGCTTGCCCCAAATGGACTCCGAACCGGTCGGGTTAACTCGGATTAATGGACCGGCTTAATTGTCTCACTGAGGTCTCTTTCCCATGTTTAATTTCTAGCGAATGCAATGGATGCTTATGTTGAAGTATATGAAGAATAAAATAGTAATCTATTTGTTTTTTGTTGCACTACGTTAGGATTTGGGCACACAAGCAATACGTCTGTTTATTCAAAAACTTGTTGGTTTATCCAAGGGGATGGTTAAACTTCTTGTTTTGCTTTAGGATTTGTTTGATAGCAAACAAGTAAAACAATAAATAAAATGGTAAAACAAGGTTTAATTCACTTTGATACCTTCAACTATTCCGATTTGTCAACTTGATACCCTAAATTTTTTTTTTGTAACAATTGGTATTCGAAAATATTTTGGACGAAAATATCCATGGTCAAACTTTAAAATTACCCCCCCCCCCCCCCCCCTCTCGCTTCCGGCCGCCTTCCCCCCCCCCCCCCCCCTAGGGCACGGCAGCGTGGGAGGAGGGGGGCTGGGGGAGGGTGGACAGAAGCGGGAGGGGGGGTGGTCGGAGGGGGGGCGGAAGGGAGGGGGCTGGGGCTGTGCGGGAGAAGAGGGTGGCCGGAGTGGGGGAGGGGAGGAGGGGAGAAGGGGAGAGGGAAAGGATAAGGGCATTTTCGAATTTTTTAAAATTTTAGGTATGAAGTTGAAAAAAAAAAAAAATAGTTGAAGTATCAACTTGTTACAAAAAAAAAAGTTGTAGGGTATCAAGTTGAAAAACCGGAATAGTTGAGGGTATCAAAGTGCAATTAAGTCTAAAAACAATCGTACTACTTGGACCTAACAAGAGATTTGACGTAGATATATGAGAATTGGTCATGTACTTAAAAAGAGATTTTTCTCTCTAAGTCATGTGGGGTCAAGTCCAATATCGTATCTCATGGATTAACTTTGTTAGGAATCTAAGGTTACAAGTCAGACTAGATTGAACTCTCCGGTTGTTTCAAGACAGATTATATTAAAACGATCATTATACGCATAATTCAAATCAAGTTGGCTCCTAAGGTAGAGTTGTCTCCATAAGGTGCTTAAGGAGAGAAACCTAAGGTTGGAGGGATTATATGGGTTCGCTTCTAAGATGAAGTTTAGGAGCATATCAATAACATGGTCCAACCGAAACATGACCTTAGGTTGGAGGAACTATATATACGGATTGGCTTCAATAGCGATTCAAGCTGCAGGACCGGCCGGCCAGGGTGAAACAAGCTGTGTGGTTGGACCAATAGTGGTTCTGTTCGATTGAGATGACAATATATTAGCTCTTTTAGTTGCTTGGACTTATCCGGATACGCTAATTAAGGTTCGCAAAGGAGTTGTACACAAAGTTTAATCACATACCAGATAAAAATGGAAGAAGAATATATATATTATATATATATATATATATATATATATATATATATATATATATATATGGAAATTGCTGAGAAACCCAATTTCGGTATGAAAATTGCTGAGAAACCCAATTTCGGGGTGGGCTTTTATGAAATGCCCACCCGCTGGATAAGTTTTATGAAATACCCAGAATTAAGTATTTTCACGTTAAATATTCCAAGATTCCCTTTTAGATGCCACCCGTTAGAAACTGCTATTTTTATAATACCGAAACTACCCCTCCGCGCGAATTGGTCATCTATATGTATTTGAATTCAAAAAACTCAGATCTGGATTGTGATTTTCGTCTTCTTCTTCTTCACTGGAAATCTGAATTCCATTGCTCTCATCTTCAGCAGAGATCGCAAAGATCGTTCGTAGTTCGGTGTGCTTTTCTTCAGTCGAACTCAGATCATCGCTCGTCATCATCATCATCATCATCATCTTCATCTTCATCGTGGAGACATTTGAAGTTTTCCGACAATTAGGTCAATTGTGGAGAGAATATATTTCTTCTTCTTCTTTTCCATCAGAATTATCATCGTTTTGAAAGAAAAACGAAACTCTTTGTTCATGAAAAAAAACTAAATTACACGGAGAATGCCATTCTCCGTTTTATTTAAAACAGAGAATGCCGTTCTCCGTCTTAATTTAAACGGAGAATGACATTCTCCGTCTTAATTTAAACGGAGAATAGCCATTCTCCGTGCTACATTAAGACGGAGAATGTCATTCTCCGTTTTATTTAACACAGAGAATGACATATTTTTCGTTTTATTTAACACGGAGAATGGCATTCTCCGTGTTAGTAACACGGAGAATGGTCATTCTCCTGCGTTTAACACTAGAATGACTATTCTCCGTGTTAAATAAAACGGAGAATGTCATTCTCCGTGTTAAATAAGACGGAGAATGACATTCTCCGTCTTAATGTAGCACGGAGAATGGCCATTCTCCGTTTAAATTAAGACGGAGAATGTCATTCTCCGTTTTATTTAACACGGAGAATGACATTCTCCGTTTTATTTAACACGGAGAATGGCATTCTCCGTGTTTCTAACACGGAGAATGGTCATTCTCTTGCGTTTTAACACTGGAATGACCATTCTCCGTGTAAACTAAGACGGAGAACGACCATTCTCTGTCTAAATTATGACGGAGAATGGTCATTCTCCGTGTAACTTTCAGGACGGAGAATGACATTCTCCGTCTTAATTAAGACGGAGAATGTCATTCTCCGTGTTACTAACACGGAGAATGGTCATTCTCCGTGTAAATTAAGACGGAGAATGCCATTCTCCGTGTTACTAATACGGAGAATGACCACCCTCATGTGAAATTAACATTTTTCGTGTTCTAACACGAAGAATGGCCATTCTCCTGCATTTTATGGTCAGCTGAAACTTTGGAGGGCCATAACTTTTGACTGGGAGGTCGAAACGAGGTCTCGTTTGTCGCAAAATGAGCGTATCGTCGAGGAGACTGAAAGTAACAGCTTCATCGTTAGACGGCCTTCCGAAATTTTAGATTCGCAAAAAAATGATGTTTGGACCTCCGTTTTAGCATTTTTGTCGTTTGTCCCAGTCTTTCCGAAATTTTTCGACGAGTTTTTGAAGATTTTTGAGGAGAAAACCTAGATTCGAAAGTGAGCAGCGTAAGGAAGAAGATGAAGTATCGAAACTTTTTTTAAGAGCAGTTTCGTGGGTGTTTTCAATAAATTAAAAGGAAGGGCAAAAGGGTCATTTGGAACCCGCTTTGGATAAGTTTTTCTAATTCTGGACACGCGATGAAAGTTTTTTTAGCGGTGGATTTTACATAAAACTTTTTTAGTTTTTGGACATTTCATAAATCTTCCCAAAGATTAGTTCTACTTATAACCTTAACAAATGATTTTCCTTTTATTATATCTAACTCTCACCGCATCCCCAACAAGGTGGGTGCCATAGAGTTTCGGTTCACTTTGGAAGGAGATGATAGTTAAGAAAAATATTTTTTTATTGTTACCGACAAATTTGTCCAAGCGTAGCCATGTGTCATCCACGTCGTGACTGTTAAAGTGTATCAGGAGACACATGCAATGCAAGAGCTGCTGATCCTATGGGAAGGGACAGGACTGGACTCGACCAGATCGTTGTGAATGCCAACATGAATGAAAAGTTGATAGCTAGCCTCTAAAAGAAAAAGAAAAAAAACCAGGTTCAAAATTCCGAACATGCTAAAACAAAGGATTGGCTTGGTGTGACAACCAAAGTTCTCGCGACAGAATCATCACTAAACTGTATAGAACCCAAATATATATTATGAATGGGTCAGACAATATGTATGTCTTCATCTACTTAAAATCTTTGATACAAACTCAAATTGTATGCCCCCCTTAGAATTCTTTTTTAACAAGTTTTTGCTAAGCCGGCCTTCTGATTTAATTTAAGAGGTTCTTTGGATGCATGTTGGTGTAAGTTAGCAGGACACAAGGCTTCTAATTCTTTTTTTCTCCATAAGCAACTTGTCTTTAGTTTTTGACGAGGATGTGTCACTATATTAATTTTAAAGGCAAATGGGTAGTCTGCATAATAACTTAGAAATATATTTGGAGGCGTGGACAAGAGTTACATGATCAACCATTAAATGTATTTATTCATGACATGATCCATAAATTCTAAAATATAAATCCTTATATAGCTTTGTCTAACCATCTGATATAAACATAATCTCAATGGACTAATCAAATAGACAACATATATTTACAATACAAAAATACTAGAGATCAGCCACGACAAGAACCGTCGCTTGTCAGTCGCTATAATAATATATCGATGAACACGCGACATCCCAAAGATGTCGACAATATACGTTGTTGTCAAAATTAAGCACATTGTTGGGCGGTCGCCAAGACAACTACAGAAGACTCACTTTAGTGAGTATGTGGCGGCATATATGCAATGATAAGCCAACGGCGACATATGGACGACGACATAGTGACCGATGGACAAATAGGGGCGGATCGACATGGGACGCACTGGGGTGCTGAGCTCCAGTGAAATTCACAAATTGTTGTAGTTAAATACTTTGAAAGTTAGAATACTCGTAGAGAACATATGTAATATTTTATTATATAAAAATAAGTACTAGTTAATATAATATTATACTATTATATTCTTAAAAAAATTCGGAGGTGTTAATAACGAACTCTCTTGTGATTGTGCCTCCAGTGGATTGTAATCCTGTATCCGCTACTGTAGGCAAATACGTAGCAACAACATGTTTATCATGAAAGTCGACAAGGAGCGACGTCCCTTCGACGCACATAACAGGAGTGTGCGAAGGAACTGCGACAACTTAGTTTCTAATATGCGGTTAGCAGTTATGATACTTCATTTAGCGACGGACCAGGGACGTCCTCATTCTTTGCATGTGCGTCAAAAGTCGCTGGATAGTAGCATTTTCGTCGCAAAATTGATTATTTGCGACAAAAAAGAAATCAAGTGTAAACCCTATATATAAAATTGAATCAAAATATAATATTTCGCACCAGGCACAAACCCTCGTAGTTCATGTCCAATCGGAACTTCAACAACACAAAACATTTATTGGAAACCCAAAAATACAAGAAAACATAATATTTGACACACGTAAGTACAAATACAAATAATTATTGTTGCTCTGGTGGTGGTGGTGGTGTAGCATTCACTACCTAAATTAGATATCGGGCGAATTTTTTTTAATTTAAATTTGATTTGGAGAAAGCCTGAAAATTACTGACCAGTTATGAAACGATTAATAGTGATTCGGAATATAGATCCATAACTTACAGATAGTACCTGGAACAATAGAAACACAAAATAGTGATCAATATTCATTTTAGGATTTATATAAATTTTTGGAAATTAACTGTAATATTTTACACTAAAATAATCGATAATCAGTAAACCTCAGAAGTTATTGCAGGTAATAATGACTCATAATGGTAATCCATAGGCTAGTCCATACTTTTTCCATAATTTTATGAGTAAATTTACTATTTTTAATTAGAAAATAAAATTATTATTTTTTAATTAAATTAATTACTATTTTCATACGCTCGTTTTACTCTTTCCATGGCTCGACAGAGAAGGAGAAGAAAGGTTGGAAGGATTATAGGGTTCAGTCTAAGGTGGAGTATCTCTATTATAAGGTGGTCCAAGTAAGGGACCTAAGGTTGGAGGGACTATCGGATTGGCTTCAAAGGTGGGTCAGCCTCTCAGCCCAAGATGGAGAACAAAACGTATGGTTTGCATCCAGCAGTAGTGCAGTTTGATAAATTTGTGTGGTCCTAACTTTGTGTTTGAATGGAACGAGATCACAACATGTTGGTGTCCAGGTTGTGCGGGCTCACCTAGATATGAGCTAAGATGGAGAGTGTCGACTGTCAAGACGTTTTGTATTCTTAAAAATTCTACATTGTTGAAGAATTTGCTCAACTCAAGACGAGGGGTTGTGACAAGCGCCGTGGAGGTACAACTAAAGGTTCAAGACATCAAGTTAATTTATAAGGAGACTACATGAAATACAAGTCAAGGTGGGATATCTTGTATTCATAAAGCTCTAAAGTATTGAAGAATTTACTCAACTCCCTACGAGGGTTGTGAAAGGTACCATGGTAATACAAGACAGATTTAAGACACCACCTAGATTCAAGGAGGAATTATTGTGTATCTTATTAGAAGTTCTGTAGTATTGATGATTTTACTCGATTCCGGATTAGGGGTTGTAACAGGTACGATGGAGGTAGAACTACATGTTCAATGCATCAGGTTAATTTCCAATGAGGTTACACATCATAAAAGCCAAGATGGAGATTATTAGGATTTCTTGTATTCATCATAGTTATACCATATTAAAGACTTACTTAACCAAGGCGAGGGATTGTGACAGGTACCATGGAGGTACAACTATACAATGTTGGGGGTTGTAACAGATACCATGGAGGTACAACTATACAATGTTGGGGGTTGTAACAGATACCATGGAGGTACAACTATAAGTTAGAAGTATCAGGTTAATTTTTCAAGGAGGATATGCGGAACATAAGCCAATGTGGAGATTGTTTGGATGTCTAATATCCATAAAAGAAAATTCATTATTGAACACTTTACTCAACCCGAGTAACGGGTTGTGACAGGTAACATGGAGGTACAACTAAGAATTTTACCCATCCTTGACGAGGGATTGTGACAGATCATACCAAGTAGGTACAACTACATTGTTGAAGAATTTACTCAACCCCGGATCAGGGGATGTGGCAGCACCATGAAGATACAACTTATACGGTCCAAGGCATCTTAAGATGGCTGTGACATGTATAAGATACAACTACAGTTCAAAGCATCAAATTCATTTCAAACTGGCTATTTGGAATACAAATCAATGGGGAGATTGTTAGGATTATATCTTGTATTAGAAATTTTAGTTATGTGATCCAAACTAAAGTTATCCGGATTAGGTTTAATTTAAATCTAGTTGGATTTTGTATTACCTAAATCCATAAGGGTTAAGATTTAATTAAAGTGTTTTTCACACTCACATATAACAAGTCAATCTGAAAAACTCTACAGCCAATATGGTTATTGTTCACCAATAAACAAGGCCATCTACAACAGCTTTTTCCCCCTCTAACTAAGACTACATAGTGCAGTGGCCTTCATCAGCAGATACAGCTAAAGATCGGTATGTCGTTGACTCTCTGATGATAAATTTTTCCTAAAGCCTTCAAAATATGATGGTTGTATTTCCTAAGGTGTAACCAATGTTGAAGTAGGTTTCAGGTTTCAACATGTTTGTCTTATGAAAGAACCAAATTAAGGCATGAACATTGGTTCCACCTTAGTTTGTCTAATGAAAGAACCAAATTAAGGCATGAACCAAAGAAGATGGTACTACCGCCAGAAGAAGTAATCCAATAGGCTTACCCAAGTGTTTCTGGTTTGATAGTAAATCTAGCAAGAAAAACAACAGAAGCAGCAACAAGCGACAGCAAGAACTGAACGAAGAAGTAATCCAATAGGCTTAACTCAGCAAGATAATCCGTCAGAAGCTCAAGATCTGGGTACTGCAAAGAAATTATGACAAAAATTTTATGGTTTGCTTTCAGTGATAAGTTCTAGAACAAGTACCAGATGCATGCACACATGGCTTTCTAAATTTACTTCATCCACATCATTCTTGCCAACCTCTATGAACCCCCTGCAAGAAAATAA
The DNA here is from genome assembly GCA_029216955.1 of Iris pallida. NCBI lineage: Eukaryota > Viridiplantae > Streptophyta > Magnoliopsida > Asparagales > Iridaceae > Iris > Iris pallida. The sequence continues at coordinate 21,403 of JANAVB010023857.1, read as the reverse complement.
CTTGCAATCAGACTGGTTAATGTACAACCTACAGAAAGAAAGTACTAAAATCAAGAAATACAGTTGAGAAAGGTATAGGCAGTGGGATTGCCCATCTCATGATTGAGGTCTTTCAGCATGTCATGCTCCATCATCACAATCTGAACATAGATTCAGATTGTAAATTCAGGTAAGCAATACTAGTGAAGAAAGAAAATTCACTTCTTCCTTGGTGGCCGATTTGCCTGAAGCATCCAGGTCTGGAGGGTTATTCTTGAAGCGATGAACTTGTTTCTCTTTAATGTCATCATACTTTCTGCAACATCAAGAAAAGAACAAGGTTCGCCAAAAATTCAGTCAATCGCAGAGAAGTAACAAATTAACAAGAGACAATATAAGTGCTTACGAGGCGATACTCATTGAGGCAAGACCTAGTTAAGAATGTCCCAATATTGAGTCTCTGCAGATGCTCTCCTTGGTAAACCTTCGTCCCAAGAAACCTATTGACGTAAGAGATGGTGAGAAAGAGAATATGAGGATGAATAGGGTAAATATATGTTAGGGCTCTTTCCTAACTGATCTGGAAAATTTGAGGATACAATCCAATTTGACATGAAGCTTGCATAAATTGGAGATGAAGCACAAGGTTGGAAATCTAGGATTTATTTACCAAAGAAGTAGGGAAGAAAGACTATTACATTCTAAAGAGGAAGCAGTAAAGAACTAAACTGAGAAACTAACAATAAGAAAAATCATCAACATTTTTCCTCCCTTCACTGAGACTCTTATTTATAGTAGAAGTTGCTCTGTGCTGACCTGGACATTCCTTTCTGTTGACAGGGCTAATGTGTCACTCAAAAACTGTGATTGGTCCAAGTGACTGCTGAGTTGGCAATACAGTACAACTAATGCTGAGGTGGCAAGGTATCCAAGTAACGGCTCATAATATGAACAACCAACCGCTCAACTGTCCCCTGTCCAAAAGAAGGAAGAACAGCTATTGACAATAGCTACTGAGAAGAGCTACTAATCCCTGCTGGCTGAGTTCAGGTACGCATCAAGCCTTTACTGAGCCTGAATCCCTCCTCTGAGCTCTGCCACTCTGCTACTGCCTAAGCTTGAGCTGCCTATAGAATGGGCGCGCAACAATATATCCCTCCTTGGTGAGAGCATTCACCAATCTTCCTCTCATAAGGACCCCGGTCAGAACTTACTCTATGTAATTAGCCACAGGTCTCCTCTTCGCCTCCACCTACAATCAAGCACAAGAAACCAGCATTGATTCAAAGAAAACTCGGATTGAAAATCAGACAGAAAGATCATTTACTGTTGAAAGATTAGCTACCTCTAGGAAGCATAGTTACTTGTTTGTGCCATCCGCATAATGAGATTCCATCTGCAGGCAGAGATTGGATTTTCTCTGCAGCTACCACCTTCTTCGCACTGCAGATGGTTCTTGATTTTGAACCGTAAAGGACGTTGCACTATACTTATTGGAGGTAAATTCAGTATAACTTGGGCATTCACTGATAAGATCCTGTTCACTACAGCTCAATTCGTTCCAGTTCTCTGAACAACTTCGTATCAGCAATTAGACCAGAGTATAGCTCAGTGTCAGAGCTAATACATGTCCTACACTGAGACAGTAGCAGCGTACAAGCAGTGCAGTAGCAGGCAGTCCAGTCCGCAGGCTCTGCCAAGTCACCAATGCCATGTGGACCAATCAGCAAGCTCAGCCACCTCACTAGGTCCAGTCAGCAGCTTAACTACCTAACTACTAAGGTATCAGAATATAAATAGACGAGAAAGAAGGAGAGAGGAGTGGAGAATGTATTAGCTTTCTTTTCAATTACTTGGGAGTTGTAACAGCATTTCCCCCCAAATCTCTTTACAATAAAATTCAAATTCCTTTTCTTCTTCTAGGTCATAGCAATGGTTACAATCTAATGAGAATTATGTCATATCTGGCCAGATCTCCTCCATTACCAGGTCTGTTGGGTAGAGGTTCTACCATTCACAATCCCCAAACTATGACATGTTGCCAAAAGAACTTTGCAACATCAAGTGTTGAATAATGACCAGGCAAAATCAAGAACACGTAATAGAGGCTGATTACTTTCTCTTCTTTCTTACATCTTGGAAATGTTTGCTTCAATGATATATCTTGTTTGTTTATTTGTTTGTTTGTTGTAGCAAACGTTTGCATAAAGTGACTTTTCTTAATTTCTTTATTGACAGTAAATAATAAATTTCTTGCAGTATCCAGATCTTGAGTTAATGGAAGATTATCTTGCTTTTTTTTAAATTTACTAGATTACGAGTTAATTCGGTTCTTGATTGTTGCTGCTGCTGCTCTGTTTCTTACTAGATTGACCATCAAACTAGAAAATCATCTTTGGGTAAGTATGGACACTTCGTTTTGAATAAATGAAGTGCGCGATGTGCATCTAGGTTTCAGGCACAGGTACAGCTAAGATTAAGATTAGAAATACTGCATATTTTAGAAATTTTAGTATACAGGTACCGCATTGGTATGGTTATATATACACATGTTTATACATTACATGTTATGAATATTCATTTGGTCAACAAAAATCTAAAGAAAGAATCCATTGCCAGGAAGTGTTACTTGTCTTATGACTCTTATCTCAATTATGTTTGACACAATCATGATCAAGCCAAATCACACTAAACCATGTATGGTTCTGTTGTGTGTATTTTATTGATGGGCTACTCAACTACTTATAGGGAGTCTAGGGCAGCCGCATGAGGATGGGAGACCGCATGGGGATAGGCAGCCGCATGAAGATGGGCCGCCACATAGAGTGGCCTCGGGACTTGTTGGATTTTGCCAGCTGTAAGGAGATTTTCTCCTCTTCCCTAGGGACACGCCATCATGTCAGCCATTATTGCGTCTTTGTGTCAGAGCTGTCATAGCTGTCATTGTCAGAACAGCCGTTAGGGTATTAAATGCAGCCGAATGTCGAGAGAAGAACTGTTGAAGGCCACGTTGCTTCTTCCTGGGCCGCATGAAACTATCCGATCCGCATGGACCTTTGAGCCGCATGGACTCCTGAGCCGCATAGGGATCCTGAGCCACATGAAAATATCCCATCAGAGCCATAACGGAGAAAAAAAAAATTCCTCCCCCCCCCTTCCCCCCCCCAGGCAGTCCCCCCCCCCGACACCCTGACCCCCCCCCCCCCCCCCGACGCCCCCCCTTCTTTTTTTTCTTTTCGAAAAAAAACCCTAATTTTGAGAGAGATTATGTGGGTGATTTTTCGACGACGGATGGCTGTCAAATGCTTTATTTGCACCTTCTGTTCCTAGATTACGCCCTCCGGAACAACAAATACTTTATTTGTTTTTCGTTCTCGATCTGCAAATTATGATCTCCATGCGCGCGCCGGTGTTGGCCATGTTAACCGCGCATTCGTAAGGTCTCTGTTGAAGACTTTACACGAAGACGACGAAGACGACGACGACGAAGCCGACGAAGACGACGACGAAGCCGACGAAGACGACGACGACGACGAAGCCGACGAAGCCGACGACGACGACGAATCACAGTTGAAGACGCCATGGATTCGGTCAGTGGTAAACTGACAGCAGACGAGATGAAGACCTTGGTTGATGATATTTTATCAAAGAGATTAACCGAGGCGACCCCACGTGTGATCCATACTGATGTGGATCCGTCATCCTACAAATTGGAGAAGCTGGACAAGCTGGAGACAAAGTTGGAAGGAATGTCCAATTACTTGAAATGGTCACGACAGGCCATGCGGACGCTGAAGGGCCGTGGCTTGGTTGGCTACGTCAATGGCCAAACCAAGGCGCCAGATGATCCCTCCTCCAAGGAGTTTGCTATTTGGGAGATTGTCAACAATGTTGTGGCTGGATGGTTGACGGCTTCCTTGACCGACCAGGTGTCGGGCAATGTCGAGGCGATGGAGGCTGCTGCTGATATATGGCAGACTTTGAAGGATATGTACTCAGGCTCGGACAATCCTATGCGGGTCTTCCAACTGCAGGATGAACTTGATAGGGTGGCCCAGGACGACCGTACCATCTCTGAGTATGCAGCACTGTTAAAGAAGTACTGGTCTGATCTGGATCACTATGATCCTCTTGGGATGGAAGATGCCCAGGTCGAACCAGCATTCGCGAAACATTTCCAAAAGTTCTTGGATTATATTTCGCGTCAACGGATGATGAAGTTCTTGAAGGGTCTTAACCCTGTGTTTGAGCATAGAAGGAATGTCCTCCTAGCACAGCCCATGCTTCCATCCTTAGAAGACGCCATAGCTGCCATGGCAAAAGAAGAGGCTCGCTTAAAGTTGATGCCCAACAAGGGCTCTTTCCAGGGGGAGCAAGCCGCTGTTGACAAGTCTGCGCTTGTCGCCTTCAATCAGCCTCCCTCTGTGGCCGGTGTTTGCCACAACTGTGGTGACTCAGGACATTACATCAGGTTTTGTCCAAAATCCCTGCACAGTCATTCAAGTGATCGTGGACGGGGCCGCGGCGGACGTCGTGGTGGTAGAGGCGGTTATGCTGGTAGAAGGGGAAATTATTCTAGAGGACACAAAGCTAATCTGGCGGGGAAGGGGGCGACATTCACCTGGCTGAGTTAACCCCTCTTGAGAAGGAGTTCCTTGCGAAGTTACGCAGCACGACGCTGGGTTCGGACGACAGTCATGGGGCGTCATCTACCTCGGGGGACCACTTCACTTGCTTTGCCCAAACCGGCACAGGTATACCTGCGCGTGCTCTCGCAGCAGCTGTCCACCAACCAGGTTGGATTATGGACTCTGGGGCATCTCGCCATGTCACGGGGTCCCGCGGTGAGTTCCAGGACTATACTCACCTACCGACGCCGGAGAGCATTCAGACTGCTGATGGTAACTCCAGCCCTGTTCTGGGTAAAGGCACTGTCGCATGCACCCCTTCTCTCACTCTCACCAATGTCTTACATGCTCCGTCTTTTCCTGTCAATCTTCTTTCTATTAGTGCCATTATTCTTGATCTTAACTGTACTGTTTTCTTTGACATTCCTACGGTGACCTTTCAGGAGAAGGGGACAGGACGACGACTAGGGACTGGCACATGGCATAAGGGGCTGTGGTACTTGGACATGACTGGACTGGACAAAGCATTGGCATCTCTGGTAGCCGACACACCACTGGAAGATACACGACGCAGTGTAGAAGATGAATTGCTACTCCACCACAAACGTGTCGGTCATTCTTCTTTTAAAGTTATTAGTCGCATGTATCCGTCCTTATACCAAAGGGCTAATAAGGAGAAGTTATTTTGTCATGCTTGTGAGTTGGGTAAACATACCAGAAGCACATATGTGAGTTCCGGTAGTAGAAATTCGGCTGCATTTGATATGATACATTCGGACGTATGGGGCCCTTGTCCTACAACCGGTATTAACGGTTTTCGATGATTCGTCACTTTTATTGATTGTTATACTCGCGTGACATGGGTGTACCTTATGAAGAATAAAAGTGACGTCTTTGAGGCGTTTCGTGACTTTCATCGTCGGGTAGAAACTCAATATGGCACTAAGATTAAGTACTTACGGTCTGACAATGGGACGGAATATACAAATAAGACGGTTGCTGAGTATTTATCCACTCATGGCATACTACACCAAACTTCTTGTGCCTATACACCGGCACAAAATGGTGTGGCCGAACGGAAGAACAGACACCTGCTGGAGGTCGCACGGACGATGATGCTGGCTATGAATGTTCCGAAACACTTATGGGGACAGGCGGTGTTAACGGCATCTTATCTCATCGACAGAATGCCATCTCAGGTATTGGACTGGAAGACACCGTTGGAGATGCTTACTGGTGCTACCACGTACACTGTTCCACCAAAAGTATTTGGGTGTGTCTGTTTTGTCCAAGATAATAGGCCAGGAGTTGGCAAACTGGATCCTAGAGTGGTTAAATGTGTCTTTGTCGGGTACACGGCAACTCAGAAGGGATACGCATGTTGGAGCCCAGTTGAGCGAAAGATGTTTGTGAGCATGGACGTTACCTTCAAAGAACTAGAACCATATTATAGTTCGGATGACGGTTCGGCGTTTGTTGACACACCTAACACAGCGGGTGTTAGATGTGAGGGGAAGAAATTAAGCCCATCTGTGGTAGTCGGATCGGTCCCATGCCCGATCGTGGATGTAGTGCCCCGTCCCTACATCGTGCCCCGTTCTTGTCCACGGGGTGCGCGAGAAAGGAACACTGTCGCTATCGATTCGGTCGGGACCGATAGGTCGGAATCGGCCGAGTTGATCGAAACGGGAACGGTTGAATTAAGATCCATTCCACGTTATGGAATGGCTTCTTCGGAACCAAGTCCCATATTCAGCGGGTTGCGCCTCGAGGATTGGCTCTGCGGCTGAGTCGGGAGAGACCTCCCGTTGCTCTGGTTTTCATGCCGCACTTGAATTGGCTTTGACTTAGGTTTTCGTGAATGCGTTTTTCGTGAATGTTTTCGATGGGTTTTCGTGACGCGTTTTCGAGCTTCGCATTCATATCGAATATCCTTGAATTATACAGTGTTCTAATCAGTTGCTTATGCGATTGCAGGTGATCGCGTAGGCGACGTCAGCGCAGCCAACCGGTCGCTCGCTTGAAGCAAGCCTAAGGCGAGTGGCTGACCTCCTTCGCCTCGTCCCTCTACTTCAAAACTCAATATGTGAAGTAAAATGAATGCTTGTCATAATAGTGTAAAATCAAAAAAATCGTAGCACGATTCTTCACGAAAAACTTGTTACCAACTGCTGGTATTGGAAATAGAAACATGTTCTTTATGCAAAACCACTTAGCCTATACAAAGCAATGAATGAATCGATTAACGTTTATCGCAACGATACGGCTAAGTAAGCAAAACGGTCATTGGACAACTTGTCGACAAGGTGTAGTTTTCTCGAACGGTTGCCTAGGCCAAGGGACCGATTCGGCCCGGGAGGAACGAGAATAGCAAGCGCCAACCCTTCATCGGCGTGAGTTATGCGGGCACTTTCGCACAGGGCTCGCTACCCAACGCGAAAGGGGCATCGTCTAACCAATGCTATAGTCCGAGATGGTTTGACATTGCCAGTGGCCTTCACACCCTTTCTTCTCTGCTTAACAAGTGCACGGGACACGGGATAAAATGTGATAGTTACTTAATGTTACACAATTTCATATGCTTGCCTCAAACATGTTAACATGCAAATCGAGCAGGACGGTTAGAAAGATCATTGAAATAGCTAGCTAACATGTTTATGAAACTTCTTGAATCAAATGCAAAGCTTGAATTTAATTAGCCATTCGCCAGTACATGTGTTTTGTGCTGATCCTCGCTCTTTGCAGGTCCCGCGAACCAAGAAGGACGCGCCAACTAGCTCGGCGGCGTTCGTGACTTTTGAAGCTTCGGCCGTGCGTCGAAGACTTTCTCTGCGACTCCCCTTTTGAAGGCTCTCGACAGTCCAAGGAAGATGACTCAGCGTCCCTCCCATCCAGGTCACTGGAGTACTTGTGTATATTGAGGGATGTGTGCAATGTATGGAACGACTATCTCATCGGCACTCTTTTGTAATCGAGTCATGTTGTAGCCCGCGCGGCAATGAGTCTTGTACCGGAGTCTGTAAATGATGTTCATTATCAATAAAGAATCAAGTTCCTTTAATTACTGTGTGATTCAATTTGTCTGCGTACTCTCTTAGATCTCGTGTCTCGGATTGCCTTATGACTATGCCTTGTGCGATCGCAAATTAGGTTCGCACGGCATCACGTCCGGGGGACGACTATCGATTCGACGGAATCGGGGCGTGACATAATGGTATCAGAGCACGGCTTTACGTCCTTGGCCTCCAGTGTCGAGTTCTAGTCTCCAACCGTTGACCTCGTGTCGATGAGAAGAGTTGTTCCATACGCTGAACCCAGGACATTTTCTGAAACTAATGAGAGTTGCCTTTCTTTTTTTCCTGCAGTTACGGGAGCTCAGGCGGAAGACGAGACGAGCGCTTCCAGCGGCTCGAGTACTTCTAGACCCGAGCGTTCCGTCAACCCAACGGGAAAGACGCCTACTGTAGCCGGACCTTCCGGCGACCCGATGCAACGTATGCTGCAGATGCTTGAAATGCAGCAACGTCAAAACGAGCTCCATCGTCAGCAAGCAGAGGCTCGTCAGACTCAATTTGAGAATCGGTTCGAAGCTCAATTCCAGCTGCAGCAGCAGCAGCTGAATACCCTCCAGCAGATCGTACAGTCTGTCGTCGGCAACAACAACAACTCAACGATGACACCTGCCGTGACCCAGCCTACGGTTCGATCTAACGAAGTTGAACCAAAGGCGCCCGTGCTCTCACCTGCAGCACCGAGAAGTTCTAACTTCGACGTGTCGAAATTCACGAAAAGTTGCCGCACTTCCTTCAACGGCACAGAAGATCCCTCCGTGGCGATCGACTGGTTGGAGGAGCTGGAAGACAAGTTCGAGCTGCTGGGTGTCGAGGACTCGAAGAAAGCCGCGTGTGCTCAACTTTTACTTCGAATGAACGCGCATGATTGGTGGGCTGTGCAGAAGCGGGCTATTCGACGTGAAGACGAGACGACGGCGATCTCATGGGCGACATTCAGAAAGGCGTTCGAGAACGAATATCTTTCTGCAGCAGTGCGACAGGAAAAGGAAAACGAGTTCATGCAGTTGACGCAAGGGAATATGACTGTACGACAATATGCGGCCGAATTCAACAAACTGGCCAAATTCGCTGGAGATTATCTACCTACCACTGCGAGTCGAGCTAAACGATTTGTAGTGGGCCTGCGTTCCACTATCCGTGCTCATGTCTCGGTACCGGAATACAAAACTGTGGGCGAGGCACTCAACCACGCCATCCGTCTGGAGTCCGAGTATCCTCCTACTACTACCGGCGCTGTTAACTTTAATAACAAACGCCATAGTAATGCGGGAGGCCACAACGCTCATAAGCATCAAAATTGCGACAACGGAGGCGGCAACCAAACGAAGGATCGAGTAGTCTGCGAGTTCTGCCACAAGGAGGGGCACTTGGCCGTCGAGTGCCGATTGAAGAGCGGGGCATGTTTCGTTTGCGGCAACAAAAATCACATCGCGAAGAACTGCCCGGAAGCTAGGCCGAACCAACGCCCCCAACAACACCATCAGAACCGAGGCCAAGCACCTCGGGCTCCATCGACCGCACAACCGAATGGCCAAGACCGTCGCCCCAACGCTCAGGGCCGCGTCTACGCCATGACTCGGGACGAAGCGCTTGCATCTGATACAGTCGTGACAGGTATACTGCAATTCAATAATAAACCTGCTCGTGTATTGTTTGATTCAGGTGTCACACATAGTTTTATATCGGCGGACTTTGCCGCCGAGCACAAATTCTCCTTGACCCCACTGGGCCTCGATCTCTCTGTTAACGTACCGTCGGGCATGCCACTACTTGCAAATTTAGTCTGCGGAGACGGAATCATCTGTATATGTGGTCAAAAGGTCAGTCTCGATGCAATAGTTCTAAATATTAAGGACTACGATATCATTTTGGGGATGGATTGGCTCGGTCCGTACAACGCAACCATAGACTGCGCTGAAAAGAAGGTCACATTCCGCATACCTGGAGTGCCTGAATTCTGCTACTCGTGTGGTGAGGCATCGCCGACCTGCATGGTGATCTCCGTAATATCTGCTCGACGGATGCTGCATTCCGGGTGCGAAGGCTATCTAGCTTCCGTTCGAGACATGCGACAGGATGGTGCAAACGCGGGTCAGACCGACGTTGTGGCAGAATTCTCCGATGTGTTCCCGGACGAGTTGCCCGGCATGCCGCCCGATCGAGAGATTGAGTTCACTATCGATACATTCCCCGACACTCGACCGATCTCGAAAGCCCCATACAGAATGGCCCCTGCAGAGCTAAAAGAACTCAAGGTACAGTTACAAGAATTGCTCGACAAGGGATTCATCCGACCCAGCGTCTCGCCCTGGGGAGCGCTCGTGCTGTTTGTCAAGAAGAAGGATGGCTCTATGCGTCTTTGTATGGACTACCGCGAGCTGAATAAAGCCACCGTCCGGAACAAGTACCCCATGCCCCGCATAGACGATCTGTTTGACCAGCTTCAAGGAGCCACGGTGTTCTCTAAAATTGATCTGCGTTCGGGTTACCATCAACTCAAGATCAAGCCGGACGATGTGCCGAAGTCTGCCTTCCGCACTCGATACGGCCATTACGAGTTCCTGGTAATGCCGTTCGGCCTAACAAACGCCCCTGCTGCTTTCATGGATTTAATGAATCGGGTGTTCCGACCCTTCCTTGACAAGTTCGTAGTAGTCTTTATCGACGATATACTTGTTTACTCGAAGAATAGGCAGCAACACACTGAGCATCTGCGGACCGTGCTTCAGACCCTTCGAGAAAATCAACTATTTGCGAAGCAAAGCAAATGTGAATTCTGGCTTAGCAGCGTCGCATTCCTCGGACACATCATTTCTGCTGAAGGCATCGCGGTCGACCCAAAGAAAGTTGAAGCCGTCGTTGATTGGAAGCGGCCAACGTCCGTCAGCGAGATTCGAAGTTTCCTTGGCTTAGCGGGATACTATCGACGCTTCGTGAAAGACTTCGCGAAGATCGCATCGCCTCTGACTCGCCTCACCCAGAAAGGAGTCGCATTCGAATGGTCAGACGATTGTGAAGCTTCATTCCAAGAATTAAAGCAACGGCTCGTCTCGGCCCCGATACTCGCACTTCCAGAAGGGACTGAGGGTTTCCAGATATTCAGCGACGCATCCGGTCAGGGCTTGGGGTGTATGCTGATGCAGCGAAACAAGGTGATATCTTTTGCTTCCCGACAGCTAAAGCCGCACGAGAAAAATTATCCCACGCACGACCTGGAGTTAGCGGCGATTGTGTTTGCGTTGAAATTGTGGCGTCACTACCTCTATGGCGTGGCGTGCACGATCTACACCGATCACAAGAGCCTCAAGTATCTATTCACGCAGAGGGAACTGAACTTGCGGCAGAGGCGCTGGCTTGAACTGATCAAGGACTACGACTTGACTATCGACTATACGCCGGGAAAGGGAAATGTTGTGGCGGACGCCTTGAGTCGGAAGTACATTGCCTCGTTATCCATCGACCCCAGATTGCTACGCGACCTAAAAGAGATGGGCATCGAGCTCCGAGTCAGATTCCGGAATGTGCAGTTGGCAAAGTTGCAGTTAGAGCCGAACTTGCTTGAAAAGATCAAGACCGCTCAGACGAACGATCCGTACCTGAAAAAAGTGCGAGAGCTAATTTCGACAGGCAGGACGACCGACTTTGCGGAAGACGAAACCGGCGTGCTTCGATTGAAGGGTAGGCTATGCATTCCGGACAATTCAGAACTCGGAAAGGAGATCCTGTCGGAGGCCCACTATGCGAAATACACCTTGCATCCTGGTAGCACAAAGATGTACAAGGACCTCCGCACAAACTTCTGGTGGCACGGGATGAAAAGAGACGTGGCACTCTTCGTGTCGCAATGCATGGCCTGTCAGCAGGTGAAAGCTGAGCACCAAAGACCGGGCGGGGAAATGCAGAATCTGGTGATTCCAGAATGGAAGTGGCAGCACGTGTGCATGGATTTCATTATTGGTCTGCCGAAGACGCCGCGGGGAAATGATGCTATCTGGGTCATCGTCGATCGATTAACCAAGTCAGCGCATTTTGCCATCAAAGTTACTTGGAGCGTTGATCGCCTGGCGCAGATATATCTTGATGAGATAGTACGGCTGTACGGAGTTCCAGTATCCATCGTCTCTGATCGGGATTCACGGTTCATGTCGCGATTCTGGAGTAGCCTTCAGTCGGCGCTGGGTACCAAGTTGCAGTTCAGCTCAGCTTACCATCCTCAGACTGACGGCCAAACGGAGCGCGTCAATCAGATTCTCGAAGACATGCTACGACTCTGCACAATCGACTTCAAATCAAGCTGGAACAATCATCTACCGCTGGCCGAATTTGCATACAATAATAGCTATCAATCCAGCATTCAAATGGCGCCGTATGAAGCCTTGTACGGGCGCAAGTGCCGATCACCCATTTGCTGGGACGAAGTCGGAGAGCGGCAGATTCTCAGTCCGGAACTGGTTGAACAGACCGTGCAGAAGATTCGGCTCATTCGGAAAAGATTAAAGACCGCACAGAGTCGTCAGAAAAGCTATGCGGACGTTCATCGTCGACCTCTCGAGTTCCAAGAAGGCGATCACGTGTTTCTCAAAGTGTCGCCCATGCGGGGAGTTACTCGGTTCGGCGCGAAGGAAAAATTGAGTCCGAGATTCGTTGGGCCGTTCGAAATACTTGAACGGGTCTCCCCAGTGGCCTATAAAATTGCCTTACCGCCGGCGCTTGAAGGTGTACACAATGTCTTCCATGTCTCTCAACTGCGGAAGTACGTGCACGACCCTAGCCACGTGGTAGATTTTGGCCAGCTGGAGCTAAAGTCAGACTTATCCTACGTTGAAGAGCCAATTCAAATCTTAGAACGCAAGGATAAGTTGCTGCGCAATCGAGCGATCCCTCTCGTCCGCGTCTTCTGGAAGAACCACTCGGTCGAAGAGTCGACGTGGGAGCTTGAATCGGAGATGAAGGAGAAATTTCCTTCATTGTTCTCGTAGAGGTAGGTTCCATCTTTAAGTTTCGAGGACGAAACTTTTTATTAGTTGGTTATGGTGTAGTGCCCCGTCCCTACATCGTGTCCCGTTCTTGTCCACGGGGTGCGCAAGAAAGAAACACTGTCGCTATCGATTCGGTCGGGACCCATAGGTCGGAATCGGCCGAGTTGATCGAAACGGGAACGGTTGAATTAAGATCCATTCCACGTTATGGAATGGCTTCTTCGAAACCAAGTCCCATATTCAGCAGGTTGCGCCTCGAGGATTGACTCTGCGGCTGAGTCGGGAGAGACCTCCCGTTACTCTGGTTTTCATGCCGCACTTGAATTGGCTTTGGCTTTGGTTTTCGTGAATGCGTTTTTCGTGAATGTTTTCGATGGGTTTTCGTGACGCGTTTTCGAGCTTCGCATTCATATCGAATATCCTTGAATTATACAGTGTTCTAATCAGTTGCTTATGCGATTGCAGGTGATCGCGTAGGCGACGTCAGCGCAGCCAACCGGTCGCTCGCTTGAAGCAAGCCTAAGGCGAGTGGCTGACCTCCTTCGCCTCGTCCCTCTACTTCAAAACTCAATATATGAAGTAAAATGAATGCTTGTCATAATAGTGTAAAATCAAAGAAATCGTAGCACGATTGTTCACAAAAAACTTGTTACCAACTGCTGGTATTGGAAATAGAAACATGTTCTTTATGCAAAACCACTTAGCCTATGCAAAGCAATGAATGAATCGATTAACGTTTATCGCAACGATACGGCTAAGTAAGCAAAACGGTCATTGGACAACTTGTCGACAAGGTGTAGTTTCCTCGAACGGTTGCCTAGGCCAAGGGACCGATTCGGCCCGGGAGGAACGAGAATAGCAAGCGCCAACCCTTCATCGGCGTGAGTTATGCGGGCACTTTCGCACAGGGCTCGCTACCCGACGCAAAAGGGGCGTCGTCTAACCAATGCTATAGTCCGAGATGGCTTGACATTGCCAGTGGCCTTCACACCCTTTCTTCTCTGCTTAACAAGTGCACGGGACACGGGATAAAATGTGATAGTTACTTAATGTTACACAATTTCATATGCTTGCCTCAAACATGTTAACATGCAAATCGAGCAGGACGGTTAGAAAGATCATTGAAATAGCTAGCTAACATGTTTATGAAACTTCTTGAATCAAATGCAGAGCTTGGATTTAATTAGCCATTCGCCAGTACATGTGTTTTGTGCTGATCCTCGCTCTTTGCAGGTCCCGCGAACCAAGAAGGACGCGCCAACTAGCTCGGCGGCGTTCGTGACTTTTGAAGCTTCGGCCGTGCGTCGAAGACTTTCTCTGCGACTCCCCTTTTGAAGGCTCTCGACGGTCCAAGGAAGATGACTCAGCGTCCCTCCCATCCAGGTCACTGGAGTACTTGTATATATTGAGGGATGTGTGCAATGTATGGAACGACTATCTCATCGGCACTCTTTTGTAATCGAGTCATGTTGTAGCCCGCGCGGCAATGAGTCTTGTACCGGAGTCTGTAAATGATGTTCATTATCAATAAAGAATCAAGTTCCTTTAATTACTGTGTGATTCAATTTGTCTGCGTACTCTCTTAGATCTCGTGTCTCGGATTGCCTTATGACTATGCCTTGTGCGATCGCAAATTAGGTTCGTACGGCATCACGCCCGGGGGACGATTATCGATTCGACGGAATCGGAACGTGACAGTGGAAAACTGGACGAAAGGGGAAGAAAGCAGTGACTCCGATACAGAAGATGAAGAAGATACATATGTTAAACAGGGGGAGCAGCAGACAATGAAAAAGGAGCTCCAAGTCTACAGAAGGAGACAGCAGAAGTCCAGTACCGTGCATGTACCGTACCCTGTGCCTTCTGTACCAAGTCCCTCGTCTACTCCTGCTCCGACTCTTGAAGATGTTGCCCCCGCACAGAATCAATCTGATTCTGATGCGGATCTCTCTGACTCTGATGGTATGATCTCTCCACCACCTATTGCTCCCTTAAGGAGATCTTCTCGCATCAATGCGGGTAAGGCTCCTAGTCTTTTTGATGATTATGAACATGATATTGCCAATTACCTGTCTTATTCTAATATTTCTTCGAATTATCGAGCCTTCATCGCATCATTAGACTCTACTTCGTTACCCAAAAGTTGGCAGAAAGCAAAGAAAGATCCAAGGTGGAAAGCTGCGATGATGGAAGAACTTGGGGCACTGGAAAAAAATAAGACGTGGGAGCTGGTTCCATTACCCAAAGGGAAGAAAACTGTGGGATGCAAATGGGTGTACACAGTAAAGGAGACGTCAGAAGGAAAGGTGGAACGATACAAGGCGAGGTTGGTTGCAAAGGGATACACACAATCATATGGCATCGACTATGATGAGACGTTTGCTCCAGTAGCGAAAATGAGCACCGTAAGGACTCTGGTCTCCATTGCAGCAAACTATGGGTAGAAGCTATACCAATTAGATGTGAAGAATGCCTTTCTCCATGGGGACCTACAAGAAGAAGTGTACATGGAACTCCCGCCAGGGTGCTATGCTACAGAATCAGACGGAGGGACGTCGCATGGAAAAGTGTGCAAACTAAAGAAGTCGCTATATGGGCTCAAGCAATCTCTTCGAACCTGGTTTGACAGATTCAGAAAGGCTGTTACAGGCATGGGATACTATCAAGCAAATGCAGATCATACGATCTTTCTTCAGCACGCAAGAGGCCACATCACTATACTTGCTGTATACGTGGATGATATAGTAATCACAGGTAATGATGAAGCCGAGATTGCTAAGCTGAAGTCAAAACTCGCGAAGGAGTTCGAAGTGAAGGATCTAGGAGCGATGAGGTACTTTCTAGGTATCGAGGTGTGTGAAGGCGAACAAGGAATTGTTCTCTCACAGAAAAAATACACACTAGATCTGCTGAAGGAGACAGGAATGCTGGGATGCAAAGCTGCAGTCACTCCAATTGACCAGAAGTGCAAGTTGGGAGCAGAAGCAGGAGAGTCAGTTGATCGTGAAAGATATCAACGACTTGTAGGGAGATTGATTTATCTGGGACACACTCGCCCTGATATTTCATTTGCGGTGAGTGTAGTAAGTCGCTACATGCATGATCCAAGAACGGGTCATATGGATGCAGTATTTCAGATCTTGAGATATCTGAAATGGACGCCGGGGAAAGGGCTATGGTTCAAGAAGAATGGGTGTATAGAAGTTGAGGGATACTGCGATGCAGACTGGACGAGCTGCATAGATGATAGAAGGTCTACCACGGGATATTGTGTCTTTGTAGGAGGAAACTTGGTCTCATGGAGAAGCAAGAAACAGTCTGTGGTAGCACGGTCTACAGCTGAAGCAGAATACAGAGCAATGGCTTTAGGAGTGTCGGAGTTGCTGTGGGTGAAAGCGTTGCTGACAGAGTTGAAGCTGGACAAGGGAGCACCATTACGTCTTCTGAGCGATAGTCAAGCTGCAATAAGTATAGCTAACAATCCAGTTCAGCACGACAGAACGAAGCACATCGAGATCGATCGATTCTTCATCAAAGAAAAGCTGAAACAAGAGATACTGAAGATTGATCATGTTCGCTCAGAAGAACAAGTGGCAGACTGTCTGACTAAGGGTCTTAATTCAGTAAGTCTGTCGAAGCTATGTAACAAGATGGGAATGATTAATATCTATCGCCCATCTTAAGGGGGAGTGTTGAGAACTAATAAGGGATTTAGTCCCACATTGGAAAATGTAATATGAAGAGGAGCTAGACTCCCTATAAGTAGTTGAGTAGCCCATCAATAAAATACACACAACAATTATTCTCTACAGGTTCCTTTAGAGCATAAATATGGGTGATTCATATCCGACATGAGTGTCAAGGTAGTATAGCGTAGGCATTTGGATACAGAACGATCCTCCAGATGAGTACAAGTGCAACCTAGATGAGCAGTTATTAGTGTTTCTGATGATTTATTTTCATATGGTGCTCAGTAACTGTCGATATGATTTTCAAAGCTCAACACTGCAGCAGCAGACAGCTTATAGGTGATCCCAGCTAAGGGAGTGTATCGATCCTTACATGATCTGCAATTGTGCAAGGGGATGTTCTCTTTTAGTGCCAGAGAAAAAATATGGGCAGAAAATGGTAGAATCTCCTTTCAGATTGAGTTCATTTCATTTATCAGATTGTCAAATCTTTTATTCACTCTGCTAAACCATTATTCTTGTTACAGTTTAAGAGTGTGTCACATCTGGTTTCTCCCAAGCTGATACCTGAAGAATATCTCATAGGCTTCGAAGAAGAGTTTACCATCAGCAGTGGATAAAATTATCTATAGTGGTAGCTGATGGCCATTCTACCATGTTGTTTGATGAAAAAGTAATCTTGAATCCCCTTGTAATTGGTGAAAATGTTGTTTACTTGTGGGAAATGTAAATGGAAGGAGTTTGCCCAGTAGGAAAGAGTTGCATGCGAAAGAAACAATATAGGACATGTCAGTTGTCTTCTTCAAGAGTTTTAAGGAACTTCTCTGCAAGTCCCTAAAACCTTGTCCTAGTTGTATTCATCATCATTATGTTGCTAGTTATTTTCCATCAAGTTTGTTTTTGCTTCTCCTTTTGACTTTGTTCACTCTAATACCATGTTAGAATCATAGAAGAGAACAGAAAGGAATTTTATTCCAACTACGAGTACTTGGGGCATATATATCCTATACAGTCGACAGCAACAAGAGTGTATTGTCCAATCCCCGGTATGGGACTGTCTCTGACAACATACAACACTTATCCTAATCCAGAATCAATTTCAAGCCTACAAACTAATATTTAGGTACGACTTGATACAGTCGAACCAAATCCCAATCTTAATTAATTCTGGTTAGGCAAAAAATTTACTTCCTACAAAGTAACTGAACATTCAAAAACATCGCAGCTGTGATCTTTTAAGCAAGTATTATACTGGTGATATGGTTTTAAGCTTCCAAAACCTGACAGGAGCAAGAGCATGCTTCCACAACATTAGATGCATGAAAAAAAAAATGAAGACATCATATACAAGCAACTTTCTATGTAACATGATTAGTTTGGATGGCTGCTACAGCAAGGATTTGACTTCAAGTGCTCCTCACACTCTGAAATATAACAAGTCAATCCAAAAAACTCTGCAGCCAACATCATATTGTTCACCAATTAACAAGGCCATTTCAACATCATTTTTCTCTAACTAAAGCTTAGATTACAAAGTGCAATGGCCTTCATCAGCTACAGCTAAAGGTCAGCATGTCATCAGATCTCTGATGGTAAACTATCCCTAGAAGCCTTCAAAATATGATGGTTGTATTTCCTGAGGTGGAACCAGTGCTGATACACACTTGAACTGTAATAAGCAAACAAGTAATATTCAGACAAATGAATTCAAGCTTCAGAAACCAAATTAACAAAAGTAATCAATGGAGAAAAGGAATGAAGTTTTACATCCCTCAAAAGAAATGGGGCTTTACCTTGTGCTGCTTATACTTTTCTCTAATGGCAGTTAAAGAGGACTTCTTCTTATTCAATTGCAGATCATGTATAGCCTTGATGCATTCTGTTAGCTCGGACAGCTTGTAACCACTCTGCTGCCACAATGTAGTCGTCTGAATTATATATTAAAAAATGCAAAGTTACCATCCAGACGACATAAATTTTAGGTGTTGTAAAGGCATAAGTATGTCAATATATCAAATATAAACACAGGCAACGGTGACATTGCACATGTATTTCGCAATATGCATGACTTATCCAATGTGTCTGACAACACCATACAGACATGGCACAAATGTTTGAAGTGTCTGTGCTTCCTACCATAAAACAAGAATCCAGCACTATTTATTCAAGCATATAGCACAAGTTTCTTACCCATGGATGCATATTTGGGTTAATAGTTAATCTGGCAAGAAAAACGACAGAAGCAGCAACAACCGAAGGCAAGAACCGAGTGCAACCATAGTCTAGAAGACTCAACTCAGCAAGATAATTTGCAAGAAACTCCAATTTCAGATCTGAGCTCTGCAGAAAATTCACAATCCAATATTAATACAACGAAGGAACAAGAAATCCGCAACAGACATTGTTGGACATAATTAGACCCCCAGCTTACTTTGTCGTCCTCTAGTCCAGCCTTTACGAACCTCCTTAGAAAGGTCTTGATGGTAGGATTTCCCATCTCAAAATTAAGGAATTTTAGAACATCTGACTCCATCTTCACCACCTGAACCAAGAACCCATACAACAATTCATCATAATCATATACTTCCTTTCAATATAAAACAGTTGGAATTATTCGCCCCGCTCATTAACAATAATCAACAAGATAAATTGTAGTTGTAAAAGAAGATTAATCTGCCACTAACAAAGGAAAGATAAAAAAACAAGAATAAAGACTCCAATAAGACTATAACGTAGGGATAGTCTAAAATCAATGTTATGCAATGTCATGTTGGAAGCATTTAAGACAGACACGAACACTCCAATGGAATGTCAAATTTAGCAGCATGCCCATGGCTTGGTGTCAATACCTTGTCATAGTTGTGTTGATGCAACATATGCTAGAACAAGTAGCTTTGTCAACAAATCACAAGCTTGGCATGACTACAAACTATCATAATCATGTGCAATAGACATGATAACTTCAATGTAATATGCACATCAGTACAAATATAGACTAGAACAAGTAGTTCTGTCAACAAATCGAAGCCTGCCATAGCTATAAATTATCGTATTCATGGATTGGAATAGGCATGCAAACTTTACCAGCAAAAATCAAGTAAAGGCATTAACAGGAGCAGAGTGATTACCTCTTGCTTAGTGTAGGTATTATCAGTTATGTAACAGAAATCTTCCACGTGCTGAGGGCTAATCTCTTCATATTTTCTGCAATTTCAGCCACAGAACAATGAATCAAACCATACACAATATTAATTGAATCAAACCCAAGAGAACTAAAGGAGATATAGTCACATACGATGCTATGAGCATGCAGGAAACTCCAAGAAGCTGCAACTTCTGCCGACTGAGAGAGTTTGACGATAGGAACCGATCAATGTAGGAGATGGTAAGATATAGAGTGTCAGATACGAGCTTATACTCCTCTGCCACCTCGACAAGCCAATCCACCAGAATCCCTCTCATGTTAGGAGTCACATCAGTCTGGACCTTCTCGATGAAATCAACCATTGGCCTCCTCTTCACCTCCACCTACAAAATCCAACAAAAAACAAATCAGCACCCATTTCATTCCAGCCAAAATTCAACCTAAAAATCCAAACTTGATTTGGAAAATCCCATTCAAAATTCAAAACCCGAAACCCATCTCGATTCGGCAAAAACCCACATCAAACGTGACCTCAAAATCCAAACTTGATCTAGAAAACCCCAAAACCCCATTTCAATCCAGCCTCAAAATTCAAACTTGATTTAGAAGGGGAAAAAAACACAATGAACCCATTTCAATCCAACCAAAACCCACATCAAATCCGTCCTGAAGATCCAAACTTGGCTCCAGAACCCTCACCTCCATGGAGCGAAGATAGTTATAGATGTCGCTGGCATAATGAGAGCACATTTGTGGATCCTCCAAATCGGAAGGTACCTCCTCGACTCTAGCCTTTGCATCCCGCCCCTCTCCGTCCTGCTTTCTCCTGGCATCTCTCTTCTTCTTCGACCTGGTGGCGACCGGGCTGAGCTTCGGGTTCCGGTTGGAGACATCAGAGATCTCCGCCAGCGCCGTCCGCTTCCTCTTCGACGGGAGGAGGGGCTGGAGCGGAGGAGCCATGGAGGAGGAAGCCTTCTTCGCCTGCGCACGGGTGAGGCGGACGCTGACGTTCTCCTTGTCCGCCATGGCTCCCGGAATGTAGGGTTAGGGTTTCAGTGAGGAGAGGGAGAGAGAGGAGTGGAGGAAATGAAGAGGGAGTGGGGGGTTTTAGAGAGGAATGGAGGAGACCGCCATTTCTTTTGGTTTTCGAGAGCGGAAAAAAAACGGAAACTGAAATAATTGGGGGGTTGTTTTGGGAGTGAGAAAAAGTTTGGGATTTGGTTTTTTTGATTTTTGAATGTTTGAAATTGGAGGGATTTCAAGTTGTGGCGCCTGTGGCCGTGGCCTTGGAGGGGGAGCCCCCCGGATTGTTTCCCCTGTGTCTGTATGCACCTTGGCTCAGGTACATTGTCTTACTTTTGTTGCTTGAACGTTTGCATTGATACATTCAAAAAATACATTCAAAAAGGGATTTTTTTTTTTTTTTTCTTTTTATCATCAAAGTGGAAGTCATGGTGTGTGATAGGCCGGGCGGCCCGGTTTCCAGCCTGAGCCCGGCCCAATCAAATCCTGTCTGGGCCGGCACGAGTATTCCGCCGGTTCCGGATTGGGTTCGTATTTCTGAATCGGTAGTCCGGCCTGGTCCGGCCCGTTTTGACAGCGGGTCTAGGCCAGTTAAATCCGGTCGGACCGGCCCGGTCCAAGGCCCGATCTGGACCGGATCTATTTTTACCATTTGATTCTCAAAAATACCGAAATGCCCTCATTTTGATTCCTTTTTTAAAGGGCAGTTTGGTCATTTTATTAAAAATGATCAAAAATATCCTTATAACAACTATATTTTTAGGGTATAATAGGTCATTTTGCACCCAAAACTCTATAAATAGTCCAGAATTCATGAAAATTATACACACATTTCTTCCCTCTTATACAAAATATACAAGTTTATCAATTTCTGAATATTGAAGTA